>JAQJVL010000783.1:237474-380789 GCA_035578905.1 Stictocephala bisonia
ATATATAGGATTATTATTGCTCGTTTATGCATTCTTTTATCCTTATATATAATACGTGAAGCAGTTTTTGTCAACGCAACGCCTGCTTTATTCCTTGGCCAACTAAACGGTTAGAGTGTCAAAAAGAATTTGTCTCTGATAGAAGTTATACAATAAGGTCTTAATTCTTCAATATATTTATTCCAAAGGGTTTTGGAAGCCTTCAAAGTTCGTTTTTCAGCCATAAGAGTAACATGGAGATAGATTTAAATGAATCGAAAAGTAACAGCTGTTAAAACGTAAATAATGATTTCCAACAAGTTTTAAACAGCTGTTGGAATGTAAACAATGTTGTTTGTATTACTAAGGAAGTTGGATATTTCATAATTTTAAACCATAGAAAGGTCGTAAGCGTGGTTTTATTCACATTCACTTGTAGGGCTTCTCTATTCTGGACTTGAGTTTTCCAATGGTAATATAATGCAGTTATTTTACTTATTTAATTAATCTTCAGCTGTTTAACAAACTCAAATGAATTGAACAAGTTTGAAATATGCTAATTAATACCATTGGGTATTGGGTATTTATAACATTAAACAGGTAGCAACGCAAGTAATGTGAGTAAGATACTGTAAATAAATTAAATATTGTGATTTTACAGGATACCGTTTACCCACTAATATTTGTAGGCAAAAGATACAGTCCGAGGCCGAAAACCGAGGTGTCACGAGCGTAGCGAGTGACGGGGTTGGCACGCCAAGCGTGCAGGGGTGTCCAGTAGTTATATGTATTCAATGAATACAGTTTAAAGGTGTTTAATCAAACTGTCTACAGTTTAATTTTTATTTATAATAATTCTACAAGAAAATATTTCATTTGAAAGTTTGATAGATTCCAATATTTCAATTACAGTAGGATAATCTTATTTTAAACAAATCCGAAGGGGTTCCACCCTTATCGAATTGAGCAAAGCAACATTTTGTCGCGATTATTCCGTTCGATTGGTTCCTGACGTTTTGCCGGTCCAATAGTCAAACATCAAACGATCCGACTGCTGACGTCGTTGTCCCTGACAGTGGAATACCTTTATAAATGTTATCAGAAATTGAATTACTCTGATAGTCATGTTATAAGAAGTAGCTATGTTTTTTATAAAGCACTTTTTAACCCTGTTGATTTTGAACAACTAGGGTGTTTCAGACCACCCGGTCGCAATCTTGATAGTGGTTGAACCATTTGGCGTAGAACGATGCAATGAACTATAAACTTAATAAATCTCATATTGTGAACGTCTTAAAATTGTTTTTGTAGCATATAAAATACAAGGTGTGCGCGAAATTGAGGTTCACAGGTTCAAATCTCAAAAATTCAGATAGCAAAATAGGTCGTGTTACACCTCATTTTTAAGGTCTTCAAAGCCTTATCATTTTAATAAATTATTTTCAAATTATTCTTATCAAATGTTTCCATTTTGGTGGCCTAAAATGTAAACATTTGATTTTTAAAGTAAATGTTACTGTAACTGTTTTGTAAATCACAAGAAATCGACACTTTTATCCGTTACTACCAATGTCATATCCTTTCAAATAACAATAATATTGGGTACTTATATAACCATCTTCAAAAGTAATAATAGCTCTAAGTAAAACGGTTTAAAAGAACCCTTAGCACATCAAATTAAAGGTCTTTAAAAATCAAACATTTTTATTTAAATTTGTGCATTTATTTATTAAGGTTTTCAAATGGCAGATGAAAAACCAAGTAAACATAAACAATTTTCCATCTGCGTTCTGAAACCATAATAAAAAATTAATCGCAAAAATTAAATAAATATTTTTTTAATTTTATATAATTTTAATTTGATATACAGAATAACATATTTTGGTTCTAAACAATTTTTACCTAACCCCATTTCCATATAAAAAATATAGTTACGTCTGAAATTTAAAAACGAACAGAGTTATGGCAGACCTTCAAATACAAAACGTTTTTGATTGTTGAAGACCTTTATTTTGATATTCTACGTGGTATAGAGTCCTATTACAAAATGTTTACTTAGAGCAATTTTTATTTTATAGAATTTTAACTATTTTTGAAATTTTAATGATGGGGAGATAAGTGCCTAATCTTATTAATATTTGAAAGGAAAGGTCATTGGGAGTAATGGATAAAAATGTTATATCTTTGTAATGTACAGAAGAGTTACTGTAATATCAACTTTAAAAACCAATTTTTTACATTTTGATCAACTCTGCTAGGAATAATTTGAACATTTTAAAATAAAATAGTAAGGCTTTAAAGGGATTCATATGAGGAGTAACGCGAACTTTGAATTTGAGTAAAATTGCTATTTGAAATTTTAGAGATTCGAAACTGTGACTCTCTTTTTCGGGCACTATTTTAAATGCAAAAAAACAATTTTGGGACTATAGTTTATTGCATCGGTCTACGTCAAACGGTTCAACCACAGGAGGTTGTGGTCGGGTGGTCTGAAACACCCTGTGTATTTAGTTCCTCAAATTGTAAATGAGGACAGACTTCTCTCCTGCGGGTGTTATTTAATTGGTAATAATACAAAAATTACATCTAAAAGAAATCCAATAAAAAAATTACGTTTATAGAGGTTCGGAGAGTTGTCCTATTATTTAGTATATTTTGAAAATTAAAAATAATATTACAAAAAAAATGTCAATTGTTTATATCGTAAAACACAATGATGGTCTATCATGGTAAAGCATGTAATAATTTGAATATTATTCATTATTCATAACTAAGAGGCCGATCATAGAGATAAGGCAGAATATGAGGAGTGAGTGAGTGTAGTCATTGTTACTAAAAAAGTGTTATTTTCTTATTCTTACTTATGAGACACCGACACAACGTTGTGCGTATTTTAAGGCGAATATGAATGATGATATGAGTATAGGATGTGTGTGGATGAGTGTAGTCTGGTTACTAACTGAGTCCAACTGTTCCTCAGAGAAGGCAATTTATTAATAGCCCAACAGCCAGGGCAACTAAGGGACCTACAACATTACATGGAATCCGAACCACGTAGTATTGGTCCGATTTCAGCTAACTGACAAGCCTGACACTCAGTCATCTTCAGTGTTATTATCTTATTTATTATTATTATATTATTTTACATCATTCAGATTAACGGCTAGATTTTTTTAACAGTTTTAATCTGGTTGTCCATGTTAGATGGTAGTCAAGGATCGGATGTTGTGTAGGGAAAGAGAGCTGAGTTTCACGCTTGTCAGATAGCTGAAAATCAGACCAACACTGTGTGGTTCGGATTCCACGTAAAGCTGTAAGTCCCTTAGTTGCTCTTGGCTATTGGGCTATTAATAAATAGCTCTTTCTGAAGAAGTCGACCTTAGTTAGTAACAATGACTACACTCATTCGCCCCTCATATTCGCCCATTCTTGACGATCGGCATCTTACTAATAAATAATAACAATAATAATGAAGTTAATAGACTATATCATATTAAGGTCATTTCTCATTCCTTGGAAGCTTGTTTATCGTGAAGGAAATAAATTCTAAATTCCTTTTAGGAACATTTCATAGTTGCATTATTGAAAAGTAAATGAATAAAATAATTGTTATAAAGAAATTCAATATGAACTGTACCTGGATAAGTTTTTATTTGTGGCAAACCGATAAAATACTTAATTGAGGTAAAAATTAATATCCTATATTAAAGCTAGTTTTCACATGTCAATACGGAGGATTACAAACTCGAAGTCGCTCATAACGACTGAGAACTACTCACGGTCCCGTCAGCTGTTTCCCCTCCCCCCTGGCCTACTTCTACGACACGAACTTGGGGAATGTTCGCCCATTAATACTATGATTAGACTCTATATTACAATAACTTTGGTGAATAACAACATTTTAAATAATTCTACAAAAATATTTTCTGACTTAGTTTTTATTCTGATGCAATAGATCGAACTCTACTACTTTATTAATTTTGTTCAGATCTGCTGTTATTTAATGTTTATAGTTTAAGCTTTACCGATTTCTTATTTTGTTATTTAGGTTCACAGTTATTTAATTACCTACTTGGATCAATTAATTTTACATTCCCCCATATGCCTTAAATAGAGAAAGTATTGTGATCGTCCAAAATATTTTTTGTACAAGGTGGTATAAAAATCCATTTTAGGGTCCCCTGAACCCAAAAATGTGTGTTTATATATGTTTGGTGTCTGTCCATATGTGCGTCTGTGTGTGTGTACGTGCACTTCGCTGGAGACCAAACGGATGGATCAATTTTTATGAAATTTGCTATGAACGTTTATTTAGCCAAATAAACGTTTTGGCTTTTTTAAGCCTCCAGGCCGTTTTTTCACTTTTTTGAAATTTTAGTTATTTTTATTTTTATGGTTAAAAAACATACAAGAATGGAATTTTCTCGAAAACGGCTATAACGATTTTGATTAAATTTTCGGGAAAGATGTCAATTAAAATTCCAAATATTTTAGTAAAAAAACGCATGTCTCTAGTTTTTATATAGGGTATGGCAAAAAAAATAGTTGGATATCAAACTGGTAATTTTCAAAGTTTTTATTTTTTAGTGTTTAATATGAAGGAAAGTTTCTACCAATTATTTAGAAACATTTTTATTATATGTTTTATAGTTTACATATTTACTACTATCTGTTAATTGTTGTTAGTTTAATGGTATTGTTAACTGTAGTTAATTACCGTCCGTTCGTTGTTATCAGTTAGTCGTTTGCTAGTTTGCTATTTTCTCAATAGGTGTCGCTTTTTATTCGGTTATACCACGTTATTTGTGTTGTTTGGGATTTGTTATGGACTTAAATACGTTATGTAATATGAACATGTATCTGGAGGCTGTGCTTCTCAAAGGTGTTTATACATTAATTACAGATTCACCCCATACTATTGAGTAGTAAAATTATTATTTGTTTTTAATTGTTATTTTGAAATTGGTTATAAACCTGTTATATGGCAATTTTTAAGTAAATGAATAAATTAGGGGAAGATACGTGAAAAATTAAATAGCTGTGTTGTTACAATGTTGTTATTTGTAATGTAAAATGGTTTTACTGCCAACAATGCAGCGTGCCGTTTCTCCTGAGGGACATTGCAGTCTGGTTTATGCCTTGCATGGTATATTAATGGTTACCTTTGTTTCATGTTTCCCTCCCGCTGTGTCTGCTACATCTTATATTAAGATTGTTTGCTCGTGTTGGAACCTGATGCTGTTAAGAATGCATTACTCAAGCGAGTCAGAGTGGATTTATATTCAGTAAAGTAACCAGATACACCCAGAGATGGCAACGATATATCGATACATCGGAAATATCGATAATTGTGTTTCGATATATCGATATAGTAGTATCGATATTTACTTTCGATAATATCGGCCAAATCGATATTTAGGTTCGATATATTATATAAAAAAATATTGACATTATCTCCTTCCTCAAAATCATTACGATTTGAAAAAACACATTTAAATTGCCTCTTATGCGTACAAAACATGCACTGAAATAATAAAATAACTTTATTTATTTTTTCACCTGAGGCACTAAAACGTAGTTTAAATGTAGGCCAGTGGGTGTAACGGGTAAACGAGGTTGTGTGTGAGTTGGCAATGCTGACGCTGATGCCTAGCCAGTCATCTTCCAAACCACGTGTAATAACATAATAATTAAAGGTATAATTTATAATAATTTTAATTATTATAATTAAAATATATATAATTTTAATACCACCGTGTTAACGTAATTTCAGAACCACGGGAGCGGCACAGAGGGAAACCTTCATGGTTCCCTATACATCGAACACGGACGATTACGAGGAAAGCCACCACTTTCACCCCTTAGCTATATAGGGCCGCTCCTCAATATGTACAGTATACAACAAATCAAGCAAAAAAAAAAAAAATAAGTTGGATTCAGTGCTATTTTCAGACGACATATGTAAAAGTGAAGAGATAAAATTCCAGCTGAACACATTTGCAAACAAAATTATTACTTACTAACCGACAGCTCTTGCTTCGCTATGGGGTGGTTCTCTACGCTTGCTTACCCTTCACTCCTGGTTCCCTCTACCCATTAGTTCAATATAAAAGCTCAGCTTCATCTATTCTTCTACATAGCAAAGTTTTATATTTAAAGCCCTCTACAAGTCTACTTTAGGGGGATGCGAAATAGTGTGATCATGTCAGAGTTAGTAGAAATAACCTTAAACATGTAGGAAAAACCAAACTAGGCAAGCTTTTGTATCAAATTTTTGTTTGTTATATCAGTTGTTTGAAATAAATTATTAAATTAAATTTATGCCAATGTTACTTTTGTAGGAAAACTTTGAGGGGCTGTTTCTAACTGTTAGATAGGAATTTCGGGAAATCCATTCTTGGTGGGTCTCCATGATATTAAAGTTAACTTCCCTCTAAAGGTAATCAAAATCTGTTGAGTGGTTCCGGAGATTTCGTCATGAGTGGGTGCATCTTTTTTGGACTTTATATATTAAGATTCTGATGGAGTATTATCAGTTATTATAGATTAATTCTAGTGGTGACGTGAAAAAGGAAAGACAGAAGAAAAATGGAAAGCATGCAATATTTTGTGTAGTAAAGAAAGAATCTTATTACGTTATATCAAAAACAAACTGAGATCTTTTTTAGTTTTTTTTTTTTTTTTTTTTTTTTTTTTTTTTTTTTTTTTTTTTTTTTTTTTTTTATAGAATCTGGACGATGAAATTAAATTAAATATTAACTTGTAAAACTTAAACTTTATACTATATTGTAGTAAATATGATAGTTGCTATGCTCTGTCCTCTTAATAACGACACGGCGTTCGCCCAATGGTTGCAATCGACGTGGACACTACTAGAGAAATCTGAGGTGTCCTTGTTAGGTAGTAGTCAGTGTCCGGACTCCGGATGTTGTGTAGGGGAAAGAACTGAGTATCATGCTTGTCAGCTGAAAATCAGAAAAATACTACGTGGTTCGGATTCCACGTAAATCTGTAGGTCCCTTAGGTGCTCTGACTATTGGCTACTAATAAATGGTCCTTTCTGAGCTAAGTAGAACTCATTTACACTGATTCGCCACTCATATTCGCTCATATTTCTACGATCGGCGTCTTCGCAATAAATAATACAATCAAGATAGTTTTACCGTCTGAAATAACAGTTACTACCAATCGCAGTCAACGGTCAAAATACAATAACGTCGGTCATTAGTTATTTCGAGTGTCAGAGCTCCATTCATTCTACTTCTTATCAGCACTGATATCTGAAGGTCAAAGATGACAGAAAACACTTACTATTAGCAAGGCCGTAGGTCAGATGTTTTTTTATCACTTCCTCTGTATTCGGAATTCACGTAACTATAGTCCATACTCGTGTCATCCAGTACAACATTAATCTGCCGGCATGACAGTTTCATTCAAGAAAATGTTTAAATTTTTTAAAGTAAATTTTTATTGGCAGAGGCAAACTTTCGTTTCAATAATTCAATACCTACGCAGTAAGCGTAAATTGAGATCAAAAGACTGCATAAATAAATTTAAATAAAATCTCTTTATTCAATGCAGTCACAGACTTCATAATTGCCATTATACCATTACCAAAAGAAGATATATTTGCCATTATAAATCGTAAATTAAAAAATACGAAACGGAGATTAAATAATTATTTTACTCCTCAAAGAATTACAATAAATAATACAAAGCAGTTTTTACACATGAAATTAGAAATTAACAATATTCATTTTGATCTTGAATCTAAATACATAAAATCCATTTACCACTCATCACTATTTCTCCAAAACTATATGTCCAATCGACTTGAAATTTTCTGCGTAGGTTTAGCTTGGCTCTTAGAGTCTCACCAAGAAAGGATTTCTCTTTCCGACCTCCGTCCCACTGGCCTCCAAAAATCCTGTAGTATTCTTAACTAGTTATATTGATTGATTGTTTTATTTTATTAACAGCTGTTAAAAACAAATTGAATAACATTGTGATAGGCTAAACTTTTCAAATTAAAAATCTAATATATTAAAACAGTCGGATCGTTTAGTTCACTCACTTTCCAAACTTATTACTTGACCGATTTTGATGAAAGCTTTTATATTCAAAAGACAATTTTGATTTATAAGTCGTAACAGAGTTAGAATTTTGAAATTCCCATAGATTTTTGTCCTACACGGCGTCGTGTAGGCTTTTAAAATAAATAGGTAAAATGGAAGTGAACTAAATTTTAATATGAGGATAAAAACTTATTAAAAGGGTAATAATAAATAAGTAAAACACTGAATAAAAAATTGAATAAAATAAATTTAAAATAAATAACCAACCAATAGAAAGTATTTAGTGAAAAGAATGAAAATCAATACATGAATGTGTGTCAGATCAAACAGTGATTGTAGCATTATTGATGAAACAAAATGTCATTGTTGACTAGGTAGCTATGTAGGATGCAAATAGATGAAGGAATATGAAATAAGACAAACATAATAAAGTTGATTATTGTTGAATCATTGTCCTTGAAACAAATACAATCATACAGTATTGTGGAGATTGTAGGTAATATGTTCTATGCTCAGTCCTCTTAATATCGGCATGGACACTATTACAGAAGTCTAGGGTGTCCATGTTGGGTGGTAGTCAGGGTCCTGATGTTGTATAGGGAAGAAAAGAGATTATAAGTTTATCAAATAAAAAAATTATACCAACACAGTGTAGTTCAGATTCCACAAAAAGTGTAGATTCCCTAGTTGTCTTAGTTATTGCGCTATTAATAAATACCTCTTGAGGACAAAGTGTTTGGGAAATTGTAGGCACAGGTTCCATGCTCAGTCTTCTTAATACCGACTCCGCTCAATGGTTACCATCGACTTGGAAGCTACTAGAGAAGTCTAGAGTGTTCTTGTTGGATGTTAGTCAAGGTTCAGATGTTGTGTCAAGAAGTCTCTCTCTACTAACAGTCGACCTTAGTTAGTAACAACGACTACACTACACTTGTTCATCTACAATCATCACACTCATTTAATTCTCATATTCGTCCATATCTCTATGATCGGCGTCTTAGTGATAAATAATGATAATGAATTAGATGAATGGTAGTGACAACTCATAATAATCATCGAAGACTGCCATAAATAGTCCAAACATATCAATTAAGCATTTCAAAGATAATTTAGAAAAGAATCAACTGAAAACTTTTCATTTGTCCTTTAGTTTCTATTAATTAATGACTTAATAAGAAATAGTCCATAGAATAAAAGAATAAAAGCAATTTGGGGGTTGACTTATTGTTAGACATTTTTTTGACAGTAAAGATTTTGATTTTGTGACAAAGACTACATTCGCTCATCACACACATTCAAAATCCATGCTCTCCTTCATCTTGAAGATCATCTTAAAAATAAATAAATTTAAAAAATCAAATTTATTACTTTGTGTTTATATAAGTCTGTTAGTTTCTAAAGGAAAGCGTTTGAAGTAAACTCACATCAGCATAACAAAGCCTCTTGCTGGTGATGGAGAACTGGCGGTATTTGTGATTCAAAGAGAACAGGGCTCGACCAACTTAGGCACAAACTGTCGGCCTTCAAAACACAAACAAGACTAATGAGGGGAACATATTAAGTAAGGCTCACAAAGAAACAGCTGAACACAATTCAATTTAGTACTACACGTTCGTTGCCTAAGCTAAACTCTTATCGAGGTTGTATTTGTTCCATAATTGACCATCGATGAACTGTTGTTTTGTAATATTTTACTCAAGAGAAAATGTACCATATATGCATGTGTTCATATATGCAAATAGGTTCATGACACTCATGTCTGTTTGCAGGGTTGCCATCCGGTTCATGCGGGCAAGCTGAACGTTCATCTCATACCTCATACCCACGACGATGTCGGATGGCTCAAAACTGTCGACCAATATTACTATGGAAGTACGTATCAACAAATACACTCGTATTTCACTTAATAATAATAATTTATTTTCCTTCGTAACAAAATTTTCATTAGCAACAAATACATAATGTAACATATAGTATATATAATATAAACTTTAAAACAGTGTATATAAATATGATTATGTGTATAAAATTATGTTGAAGGCCAATCTTCAATTCTATAAAGTATTATATACAATAAAATTGATTTTAATTACTTCTAAAAATTTATTTTAATTTTTTCTTTAAGTATTTCTTGTTTTTCCTTCTTTTGTACATGTTGGTGATTTGTTGTATAATTTTATGCCATTGTAATGAATATGTTTTTTGTTTAAAAATGGTTTTTTGTTATTGTATTTTGAGGTTAAATTGAGAACTAAGAAGTTCTCTGCAGTTCTCTTTTAGTAGAGATACTTTTATTTCAAAAGTACGATTTTAAGCATTACTTTTTATATGTATATGTTTTACATTAAACATAGAATAAGTCCTTTCTGTAAATATGGTGTACACGCTGTTATGCATGTATTTCTGTCAAAATAAGGTAACAAACTTAACTCAACTCAAAAGAGTTGAGTTAAGTTTGTTAAATTCTGAATAATTTTAAATGCTACAAAACCTTCCTTAAGGTATAAACTTTAACTTAAATTTGTTGCTTTTATTCAATATTTAAAAATAAGAAAAAATATGGGAAAATCATAGGTTTGATCGATGAATCTTGGGTGAATCAGTGTTTCTGGGTATCAAACAAGGCAGTTCTCATTATTCAGTCTTAGTGTGCATATTGAATCACGTTTAGTATCCAACACCAACAAAGTCACAGGACAAGCTGAAAAGGTACATTGATTACAGACATGTGAGGACTTTCCTGCATAGATGGAAAAACCCCCCCACTGATGGTATCAAATGTATTGGATCAGTCGGATAAATCTATAAGAATTATGAATATTCCAGTTGGAGTAGAGATACTTTTATTTAACTTAGTTAACGATTTCTAAGTACTTATTCTTTAAATAGTATATGTTTGACATTAAACGTAAAATATTTTGCATCTGAAAATATGTCATTGACACTGTTATGCAGATATTTCTATCAAAACATCTGCTAAAAAAAATGCAAAAAAGTTTATGTGCAGAAAAATGTTTATCGAAAAATCATTGTTGTTCTGGTAAACTCTTGTTTTGTTGACAGGTAACAAAGTGCATGCTCCTTTTGGAGTCCAATATATCCTGGACTCTGTCGTTTCCGAGCTCCTCAAGAACAAGAATAGGAGGTAACCTCTCTCACTGTCTTACAAAAAAATGTGTTTCCTTGGAATTTATTTATCTAAATAATTCTCCGTTTGGACTTTTAATGTAAAAATAGGTCCTAGGGTAAATTGTGGAAGGCCCCTTTATATAAAGCCATTATTGCAAATGCCTGTATAAATGTTAGGTCCTTATTGAATGAAGTCTACTAGGGAACTTGCCACAGGTTCATCAGTACCATGAGACTCAGTAAGAATCAAATAAGTAACTCAATGGCTGGTGTGCCAACAGATTTGGCCATTCAGCCATTTTTTAAATAGTTTTTTATTATATTTCTTTACTTTCTATGCCAATGGCATTTTTAACATACTATTCAAACATTGTTGAGGGACAATGGTCCAAACCCTTATGGCAAATTTAAGAATCACTAGTTAACTTGATAGCCATTTTAGCTGAAATGGATTAAATTAGTATAATTTAGTTTTCAAAGAAAAGGTAAAGTGAATGTAAGAATTTACTTATGTCCCACTATTTTAGTATTTAAGATTGCTGAGAGGTAAGTATATTATCAATGATTCAATCAGTAACTTATTTGGCTCTAAACAGTATTTCTCCATAAACACCTCAAAGGTGCACAGTTCTTCATCATGGGAAGTAGTTCACATGGGGGTCCCCCAGGGCTGTATCCCTTGTCCGGTACTCTTTTTGCTATAAATTAATGACCTTGAAAGGAAATCTGAAGACATATTTTAATATGTTTGCTGATGATGACTCAGTTCTAATTGTGATAGTTTCTGTTTTTATCAGTTAAATTATTAAAATTAATATTTATAAATAAAAATAAACCAATTTAATGACGTAACAGAAGCAAATAAATACTAATAGCAGTGTAGGAAAATTAATACTGAAGTAAGGTACCAGTGAATGCTTCTGGATAAGGATAGGTATGAATAAGCGTTCTTGTAGACAGTGATACACAAAATGTACGTTATTATTGTAACATGATACGGTATTACACTATCAAAGTTCTATTTTATAGCTTTACTATCATATATTTCTGATGAAAAATATTAATGTGTAACATAATAGTTAAAATTTATTATATGTTTATGATACTAGAGACAAGATATATCCAACCGGATATATGATGGTTGATCTATGTAATATAATTGTGATAGATTTACAATAAAGTATATTCATAATTAAATAGAATTTAATGAATTTTATATTAAGTTTATGTTTATCTAGGATTAACCCTTAACTACTATGGTGTATTTTAGTAACACTCATACCATGGTGGGTTATTTAAAGAACCGAATTTCAAATTAATGGAAAAGATAATAAATGAACAATTTTTTGTATAAAATATTTATTATAATGTAAAGTATGTATCAAAGATTATGTTGACAGTATAAAATACAGTTTTACACCTTATAATGATTTTATAAAAAATAATGTTTATCTTCACTGAATGTTTTATATTTTTCAGGACATAAAGTTATGATTATTTTATGAAAAATTCAAAATTTATTCTAAATATTTTGTTTTGCCAAAAAACTTGTTTTTAAAGAGAGCCTCTTCCAGTTAAAAATAAAGAAAAAGCCAATTGGTAAATTAGGTAACAGAGCCAAGGAATTAAATTAAAAAAAAAAAAAAAAAAAAAAAAAAAAACTAAAAACACCAACATTAATACCATGGCTATTATTGATATTGGGACTCCAAGGCGAAATAACTCCTAAACTAAAATACAAAAATAAATGCTATGACATCTATTTATCACTGCAAACATCCAACAGAGAATAGCTAGAACTAGGATGCGTTATCTCAGCGCTTAAGTGGTGAAAAATGAAATTAAAAACTGTTGGGGTCTTAAAAAAACCCTCACCATGGTATTTAAGGATTAAACTCCTTTTGCTGAATGGACATGTATAAACAGGTTTATCTACGTGGAGAGCTCGTTCTTGTGGCGATGGTGGCAGGAACAGGACCAGGAGAGCCAAGCTGCTGTGTCTCAGTTGGTGCGTGAGGGAAGGCTACAGCTAGTACACGGAGGATGGTGTATGAGTGATGAGGCTACGCCACACTACTCCATGCTCATTGACCAGATGACATTCGGTCTTAAGTAAGAAACCATTGTATTGTTACTAAGGTTGTTGAAAGTAGGCCTATATGAGACAGACAAACCAAACTTGTTACTCTGCTAATAATCATCCATCGGAAATAGTAAATGGTTCCAAAGAGTTGGCACAAACTTCCTCCCATATTAAACACTAAAATATCAAAACTTTGAAAATTACCAGTTTGATTTCCAAATATGTTTTTTGCCATACCCTATCTAAAACACTAGTCAAGTTAGAGATATGCGGTTTTTACTAAAATATTTGGATTTTTATTTCACATCTTTCCTGAAAATTTAATCAAAATCGTTAGAGCCATTTTTGAGAAAATTCCATTTTTCTATGTTTTTACCCTTAAAAATGAAAAGAACTAAAATTTCAAAAGAGTGAAAAAAACCAGTCTGGAAATATTGGCTAAATACACCTTCATAGCAAATTTCATAAAAATGTATCCATCCGTTTGGTCTCCAGGGAAGTTCACATACACACAGACTCGCACACGGACAGACACATAAAAAAAAAAAATAATAAAAATAAAAATGTTGGGTTCAGGGAACCCAAAAATGGATTTTTAAACCAACTTGTAAAAAATATTTTGAACGATCACAATACTTTCTCTGTTCTAACCCATATGGGAGAAAGTAAAATGAATTGATCAAAGTAGGTAATTAAATAACTGTAAACCTAAATAACAAAATAAGAAATCAGTAAAGCTTAAACTATTAATATAAAATTATTAAAGTAGTAGAGTTTGATCTATTGCATCCTAATAAAAAATAAGTCAGATAATATTTTTTAGAATTATTACAAACTTTAAAAATTACCAGTTTGATTCCCAAATATCTTTTTCCCCATAACTAAAAAATTAGTCAAGCTAGAGACATACAGTTTTTACTAAAATATTTTAAATTGTAATTTACATCTTTCCTGAAAATTTAATCAAAATATCGTTAGAGCTGTTTTTGAGAAAATCCAATTTTTGTATAATTTTTGCCTATAAAAATAAAAAAAATTTAAAAAGTGAATAAATTGTTCGGGGATATTGGCTAAATACATCTACATACCAAATTTCATAAAAATTTATCCATCCGTTTAGTCTCCAGCCAAGTGCACATACGGACAGACATCAACAATTTTTTTTAAAACTACTTTTTCGGATTCAGGGGATCCTAAAATGGATTTCTAGACCAACTTATAATAAAGGTTTTTTGACGATCACAATACTTTCTCTATGCTAACATATATTGGATAAAGTAAAAAGGGCAAGCCAAACACTTTTCTTTTACTTTTTTTGTATGCTTCTGTAGCACTTTAAGATACTATCACATAGTACTGTAGAGTTATAAATAATTACATTACACTTTAATATATTTAAACCAATGTATTTATCCAACACCATATGGTTCGGATTCCACATAAAACTGTAGGTTCCTTAGTTGTCCTACTTATTGGGCTATTAATAAATAGCTCTTTCTGAGGAACAGTCGACCTTAGTAAGTAACAATGACTACACTCATCACACTTATTCGCTCCTCATATTACCCCATATATTAACAACCGGAGTCTTACTAATGGATAATAATAATGAATAAAGGTTAAATTTGTACAACTCAGTTTACTAAATATTGATTTTTTTTTTAATTCCAACAAAATTTCAGGGACAATGTTTGTAAACATATCTATTGAGTTAAAATAGCATTAGTTTCTTTTTATCCTTTTTTTTTCATCAAAGTTAAAGTCAAACTTATTAAGTTGTATGTACAATATAGGAATTGTTTATTGTTGCTTGGTATTATTTCTGTAGTATTTATTATATTGTTATCGAACATACATTTCAAACACATTGTAAGTTCAGTAATATAAAAATGGCAATAATACAAAACAAACATAGTTTATTTTTAGGAACTATTTAATAAAACAAATTGAATAATAAGGCACAGTGTAACATCAGCTGTTGTTTATTTATGATAGCAGCTTTCATAACACATTTCTCCTCTTTGCGTGTGATAGTTGCACAGTAAATCGGTTTCTACGCAGTTTTTTTGTTTGTGGTTGAGCTATAATACTCAATTACTCATCAGAATGTCAAATAAACGTAACCACACAGTTTTAAAACTACTGATTACTTTAGTAGACGAAATTTAATTTTTTGTAATCCTTGATTTTTACTTGTTGTATGTAAATAATATTAAAAGATATATAAATATTATAATTGAACTCGGAAGTTTTAACTAATACGGATGTAAAAATTTGGAATTTTTCATTACTGTACTTGTCTAGCTTATTATTTTGGTTATAAAATATTATAGTTTAGATTATATTTCAATAAATGGTGATTTTTATGGAATATTTAGCATTGTTTTCTCAAACCTTGATAGTCTGAACAGTTTGATAGTCAAACAGGCCTTACAAACAAATATTCAGATTACCACAACCGTATTGAACTGTTAAGTTTTATTAGATTAATGATATTTAAATTAACCTTCATGTTTATTGTAATTGTCTGTAGATTTTGAAACTTGTTTTGTAGATTGTTTAGTTTTTGTAAATTGGTATTTGTAAATTGTTTAGTTTTTAGAGTTACGTTGTAATTGGGATTTCCTGTTATGTAGCATTGCCTATCTAAATATATAAATAAACTAGGGGACACCCCTGCACGCTTTGCGTACAAAACCCGACTCGATACGCATGTCGACACAGGTCACGATACACCTCGGCATGTGCCTTTTGACTACAAATAACTGTTTAACGTAAAATCACAATATTAAATTTGTTTCCAGTATCTCACCCACACTACTTACATTTCTACTTATCTATATACATAAAAGAAAGTTGTGTTAGTTACAGCGTTTATAACTAGAAAACTACTGAACCAATTGGCATGAAAATTTACAGGGATATTCCTTAGGTACTAGAATAACATAATAGCCTGTTTCCGTTTCAAAAAGCCTTAAGGGAAGCGTCCTATGGCCCTTTGCAGTTTACATGTTAATCTTATTGAAGAATGTTTTATTTTGTTTACCATGCCATGTTTGTCATTTCTTGATTAAATTAAATTAAGGAAACAGCTGTTGTAATGATAACCTAATTTTTAAAAACAAATCTATGCATAACAAATGAGAGCTATCAAATAGGTTTCTATTCCATTTGTTTTTTACGAATATTTGTTGTCAAATGTAATTGTTAAATGTTTTTAGTTAAATGTTTATTTATACTTTTTATTACGGGTTGATACTCTTATAACAATGCCCCGACCCAGAGTATCTGACCTTTCCCAACGTAGCTGTAATTCAGTTAGGCAACAGATCACTGAAAATCAATTGAATGAAGAGGATCTTGTAATCGCACGAGAAGAACGCCGAGCTAATATGGCGCAACGTCGTGCCACGCTAACTCCAGAAGAAAGAGATGCAGCCCGAGAAACCGCTCGATTAGCAATGAGGAATCGTCGGGCTTTTTTAAGAGATCAACAACGATTTGCAAGAAGAAATATTCCACGCGTTGATTTGAAACTAGCTGCATTTCAATACGATTCCACAATGAATTACAGCTCACACCCTTCGGTTGACATTGGCCCTATGGAGATTGTTTTTGATCACTGCGGAGCATTGAAGTTTGCTGGAGAAACTCCCGGATTGTGCTGCCTTAGTGGCAAAGTAAAACTGCCAATATTGACTCCACCACCTGAGCCATTGAACTCATTGCTTAGTGGTGAAACACCTCAATCACGTCATTTCTTAGCAAAAACCAAAAATTACAATGGATGTTTCCAGATGACTTCATTCGGAGCAGACATTATTGGAAAATCTGGATTCAATCCAACATTCAAAATTCAAGGCCAAATCCACCATAGAATTGGATCATTGCTTCCTCTATTAATGTATTATTATTTAATAATGTAAACGTGCTTGAAAATAATTTCATCATAAGCTATTACATCACAAAATGTTAACATAAACACATTATCAGATTCATTGTTAGGTGGTACGAAGTTCGCCGGGTCAGCTAGTTTATTATAAATACCCAATGGTATTGTACTTAGACTATTACAAACATGTTAATTTCATTTGCTTTTGTTTAACAGCTGAAGATTAAACTCTCATTGCATCAATAGGATAATGTCAAACATACAAAATAAACATGTTTATTTATTTAAAAAACAGCTGTTATTAATTTACTAAAATCAATCCAATGTTATTCTTATAGAAAAAAAATGAAATGTTGGGGGTCTGTTTGTATTCCTTAGGGATAGAATTTCAAAAAATCCTTTCTTAGTAGGTCCCTTTGATATTAAAGACAAATTCCTTTAAAATTTCGTGTAAGTCTTACTGTAACTGTGTCAATGTTACATAATTAGGTTGACCGAGGTGACATAAAAACTTACTAACACAAACTAAAATATACACTATTTATTAGAGGTACATCAAAGGACATGTTGAATGTTCCATTGCTGGTTTACAGGTGGAATGCACACTCCATGAAGGGGTGGGGGTAGTAAGTTACTGATAGTGATACAACAAGTCTGTTTGATGGTTTTTGAGATTTTGTGATGAGTGAGTGAGTTAGCAGTACTTGGCTTTTATGTACTGGTAACAATGAAAGACTAAAATGAAATGAGAATTCCCCATAAATAAATACAGTATATTTTATTAGAGTAGTGACCAGAAAGAAATTTCTGATGTATTGCCTTTGCTTTGATAAACTTTTACGCTCTGTATAACACCTAATACCTACAAAAATAAATACCTACAAAAAGGAACTAACAATGTTAACAAGTTAAAATCTTCTTTGAGACCTACATTGGATAATTATTCATAAATGAATATGTAAACAATTCTCTGATGATGATTATGAATTAGCCTACCTTGTAGACAAAAGGCCTAAAAAACATTAGATTTTATTTGATATTTTGAGGATTTTAAAATTATTTCTTTTTTATTTAAAAATTACTCAAATATCTAGTTTGCCCTTATAGAAAAATATTTACTTTCGTAATAGGACTTGATTTGTACAGATTCCTGAAGGAGACATTTGGAGAGTGTGGAATACCCAAGGTAGCTTGGCAGATCGACCCATTCGGTCATTCGTCCGAGGTTGCTCTACAGTTTGCCAACATGGGCTACGACGGTGTGTTTGTTGGGCGAATTGACCATGAGGATTACAGAGAACGTGTGGTAACAAAGTCCATGGAGCACATTTGGAGACCTGATACAACTACTGGTGCGTTCAGTGTTTAACAAAAGTACAAGTGATTAATCTGACGTTTAAACTAAGTATAGTATTAAAAATTAGTTAGGCTAATTTATTTTTAAATAAAGATAAATTACCCAGAAGAGTCATATGGTAAATACAAATGTAGGACCTTGCTATTTTATTTTCATTCATAAAATTACATTTATTTTAAATTTTTGTATATATATATATATACACGAGGAAATTACCAAACACTAGTTCATAAGAGACCTTCACAAACTATGAATTCGAATCACTTGAAATTTTAAGGAAATAAAGATTTTGTATCAAAGAGGCTTACTAAGAAAGGATTTTTTTATAGTTTGTATGATAGAACCTGTCTGCTGGACCCTCGGCTACCTGGGACTGGCCCGGGACACCCCCCAGCACTGGCAGCCGCCTGCGTCTGTTTCCTTAATGAGTCACTTACTGGCATCCCCACTAGGTGAACTAACTTTTTTCCCGGATCACAATTTTTGAATTTTTTTCAAACATTTGAAAAGTACATAAAAAAATAAGATTAACGATATAAAACTCGATAAAAATTGAACAATATTGAGGTGATCTGTATTTGTATAGTAACAATAGTTGGTTTTGTGTAACGATATGACGATTAAATTACATTGGAATTGACAACAATTCTAATAAAATAATTTTTTAAATAAGCTTATGAGTAACATGGGTTAGAAGTAACAATCGAGTTTCACGAGAAAAATCTATGGTACCAACACTTGGAACATTGGACTTTTGCAGTGGAAGTCTGACTCATGGTGGCTAAAATATTTCTGAGAAGTAAATTATTGCAAGTTTACTGAGTTAGAATAATAAAGCCAAACACTGCATTATTGAGTAAACATTAATATCATAGGCCATTTTACCAATGTGAATCTAAATAATTGACAAGGATTTGAAAAATAAGACTATTCCTACTTTTAAGCACATTATATTTATAATTCAATCAATATTTTACAACTTTCACTTTTCACATGAACTTTAACAAAATAATCCAAAAGCACATCATATTCATATCTTAAATAATAATGACAAAGGCACAATAATAGGCACAATATTTACATAATAACAATGAATACTATAAAAACTTACATAAGCAAATTTTGAAATATACATAATGTAGATTTTACAAGTTTGCTGCGAATAGGGCATCGATACGAAAATAATTACTTAATAAGATTATTAAGAACCCATGTACCAAATGTTATCCAAATGTTAGTGATATACACATCTTAAATAATAATGACAAAGGCACAATATTTACATAATAACAATGAATATTATACAAACTTACATAAGAAAATTTTAAAATATACATAATGTAGATTTTACAAGTTTGCTGCGAATAGGGGGGCATCGATGCGAAAATAATTACTAAATTAGATTATTAAGAACCCACGTACCAAATGTTAGTAAATAGAACAGGTAATCAAAATTTTACCAATTTCCCGTAAGAAAAGCATAGGACAACGTGCATACGGAGTGAGTTTATCAAAACATAAAATGTTATGTTACTTAGGGAATTATTGTAAATAATAAAAGTTTAATTTCTTCACAACCACTTAATCAAGATAATAATTCAAGATACTAATTTAATTGTTTTTCCACCCTCTTTTCAAAATCACTGAAGGATACTAATGGTTTTGATTTATTTTTTTCATACATATAAATATATACATTTTTCTAGCTTGGAAAAAGTTAGGAAAACCTGAATTTTTTAACCTTTAGGTCCTCATAACTTTTGAAAAAAATCTGTTCATACCTGATTACACCAGAGGTGACACTCCCAAGTCGGGATCGTCATCACTGTCGATATCACTGTCATCCGAGTCACCAGGTGCCAAAGTAATAATTAATTCTTGGACACTAATGTCATCAAGTCCTTCTTCTTTCCAATCGGCCTCAATTTCTTTTTCGACATGCTGTACACAACTTCTCCAGTTATCCGGGGTGAAAGAGTTCACTGCTTCCATGAACAAATTTTGAATATCGTTCAGCTTGAAGGTGGTGTTTCGTGCAGCAACAAACCGTTTCAGATTAGCCCATACGAGTTCAATCGGATTGTAGTTGCAGTGGTATGGTGGAAATCGTACGACTTTGAATCCAAGCTGAGAGGCTTTCTTGTCGATCTCGTAACTTGTGACTTGAGGTTGTGTAGCTTTATCAGGTTATATAACTCGGGCTTCCGCAAGTCAGGAGAGAAGGAGATATTGCGCTTTTTCAGCCATTCTTCCATTTCACACTTCTTTGAGGCCGATGTTGGCACTTTATTTGCTATTCGAGAGTGATATGATGCATTATCCATCACAATAGTTGAACCAGCCAGAATGTATTTGAGCAGCACTTCAAAAAACCAACCTTCAAATACTTCGTGGTTCATCTCTTCATGGTAATCCACTGTTATTTTAGATGTGAAAATTAGCGGTGACGATTTTATCCATCCGTGGAATCCCCCAGCATGACAAATTATTAATCGCTTGCCTTTTCCTAATGGAGCATTTACAGAACACTTTATGGTGTCATCAGTCAATCCAGAGTCTTTCGAAGTGTTCGCATTAATCCAGGTTTCATCTAAAAAATGGACTTTTTGAAGTCTATATCTAGAATTTTTCTTAAAAACCGGCATCTGGCAAGAGCTACTGATGGTCTCTCCATTAATATTTTTCTATTCAATTCATAGTTTTTTACATTTGAACCCAAACTTTTTAAAAACCTCGCCAACGTCTGTATGCAGCCATGAAACAAATCAGCTTTACGTAAGCTTGTTTTAAGTTTTCGAAGGGTAGGTACTTCTCGACGTCTGTAATAGTTCAGTACATGGTTTCTGATTACAATTTTTTGAAAATCATCCAGCTCTGTTATTATCGATTTAAAAGGCTTTTTCCTCTTTGATGTGCACAGCTTAGGAACATAATATGCCCTAGGATTGGTGTTTCTTACACTCGTATCATAACTTACAGAAACGGTCGGATTTTCATCAGAAGGTAGGCTTTGGTCCACTTCTTCAAATTCATGTTGGCTCCCTGAGGAGGCTTCATCTTCCATTGATTGTTTTAACTGCAATCTTATGCGGCTCAAAGTTCTGGTGGAAATATTGCAAGCTGCAGACACTCTTTCAGACACCTTTTTAAGATCTAATAACGGTCCCTTGTTGTTACGTTCCCGCTCGAAGTATTGCAAAACAGATGCAATAATCGTTCTTACCTGAGAATTGTATGCTGTCCTAGCACGCTTTTCACTTGATGGAGGCATATTCACAAAAATAAAAGTAAACAAAAAACACTAACACACAAATAGTCATATAACAAAAGATAATAGCAAAAAATATGCAATATTAAACTCAATTGAAGAAATGCTTAATTTAAAAATTCGCTAACTAAAAAATTAAATGAAAACACAGTGGCTATTTAATTTACCACGATGTTACTGTGGCCAACACTCACTTTGAACTGAAAACTACCCTCACCCCTAGAAACTCGTAAGCAGTTGATTAAGCATTTTTCAGAAATAGATTAGCTACCATGAGTCAGACTTCCGCTGCGAAAGTCCAATGTTCCAAGTGATATTTTAGTACTGTTATAACGCAAAATACAGATTTTTCTCATGAAACTGGATTGTTACCTCTAATCTTTTATAAGCTTAGTTTAAAAATTATTTTATTAGAATTGTTGTCAATTCCAATGTTATTTAATCGTCATATCGTTACACAAAACCAACTATACTGTTACTATACAAATAAACAGACCACCTCAATATTGTTAAGTTTTTATCGAGTTTTATATCGTTAATCTTATTTTTTTATGTACTTTTCAAATATTTGATAAAAATTCAAAAATTGTGATCCGGGAAAAAAAGTTAGTTCACCTAGTGGGGATTGACTCATTAAGGAAACAGCCGCAGGCAGCTGCCAGTGATGGGGGGTGTCCCGGGCCAGTCCCAGGTAGGCGAGGGTCCAAGAGACAGGTTCTATCATACAAACTATAAGTTCCCTTCATCAAGAGTAAAACATTCCTTAAAATAACCCTTTTCTTCCATAACAATGACATTAGATCAACATTAAATTAAAAAAAATATGCTGATAATAACAAAAGCAATCTAAATATTTGTTCTGTTTATTTTAATAATGTATACAGATTGTCACAAAAAAATGTGTTCTAACTGTTCATTTTCCAACTATACATCTGATTAAGAGCAAACAATAAAGAAAAAGAAGAATAAATCTGTTTTAGTAAAAATATTAATAAATAAAGAACAGTTCAATCGAATTACTTGAAATTTTGACGGTTCTTACCTTTAACATTGCTAAACAACAACAATAAAGTAGCCATTGAGTTATCTTAGTTACTTCAAAATAGTGATCATTTAAAATTTGTAACCCCAAATATCTTGTAAACCACCACATAATCTCACTGGTCACATATCCACAACTCCATTGCCTACCCTCATCACCAACTGCCCTAAGTTATGTGGATTCCCTCCACTTCTTCATGTTCATCACAATAAGGTGAAAGCCGCAAGTCATATTCTAAAAGCTATCGAAACCAAATACTCAAACATTTGTCTAAATAAATCAAATGGAGCCCAAATCTGTTCATCTATCTGACATAAGGTTATCAACAAAAAGATTTTTTTGATGAAATGGCAGTCTTAGTCTGTAACATATTCTGCATTTTACTCATCCACATTTTACAAACCATACCTTTATCTCTATGATCAGTGTTGCACATTAGATTAATAAGGTACAGTCAAAAGGTTCCTGGACTCAATGTCCAGAGACACACAGCATGGTTGCCAGTGGGAATTTTGTTGTGCAGCAGGTGTTACTACTCCTGGAGAAGGGATATTGGTAGCGTGATCAATGCTCAACTGCCACTATTATCCTGTGGAGAGCGCTTTTGGTGTATTTGCATGTTTACATTGTTGTTTTTTTTTTTTTAATTGATTTAATGAAAAGTGAAAAAACAATAAATTTTATGTTTTGTTTCAAATTTTATCTTTCGAGATGCTTTAAATGTTAATTCAAGCGTACGAAGTTGAGGCAATGAAGAAAAGCCAAGTTTACGAATGGCACAAATGTTTTCGTGAAGGGTGTATAAACATTGAAGACGACTCTCGTATTCAACGCCTTTCAACTGCAACCACAGATGACAACATTGAGCAAGTTTGGCAAATTTTCCAAGCAAACAGAAGAATAATGATTGATTATATCGCATATAAGGTAAATTTATCATATGGCAGTGTCCACATAAAAATTCTAAGGCCTGAAAAATAGGCAGAAAACATTTGGATTTTGCTGCAAGACAAAACCCCTGCTCGTCGACCCCTGTTAGTACATAACTACCTAGTCAAGCTCTGCATTATCATGCTAGAACACCCTCCCTATTCTCCTGACATCATGCCGGCCAATGTCTTCCTGGTCACAGGGTGAAAACATCAGTAAAAGGAAAAAATTTGCAGGTGCTGAAGATGTTTAAAAAAATTAGATAAAGCATTGAAATACATGTATAAAATATCTGTCAAAAGTTTGTTGAAAAACTGTATGATCTTTGGGACAAGTGTGTTGTTGCAGGTGGAGAGCACTTTAAATGAAAATAAGTTTGTAAGTTTGTATCTTTGCCAAATAAATATATTTCTACCGATTCCGGGAACTTTTTGACTATACCTCCTACAATAACACTATCCATGAAATTTTAATAATATCCTAAGTCCTGGTTCAAACAGGTTTAGTATGTTTTGTTATAATTAGTTGAAAAAAAGAATGATCACACATTGAAGATGTTTTGAACAATCGTTAATCTAATGTGGTTGCATGTTTAATATTATTTTATTGTTAAGGGAAGTAGCATCTTGAGTATGTCTACCACAAATTTACACCTATCATAGAGGTAGGTATAATCTTCTTAACCCAACGCCCAGAGTGTCTCGTGGTTGTAGAAGGACAACAGAAAACAGTGTGTAAGGTTTCACTAGTTGAGGGTGCATAAGAGCAGTAACTTGTAAATACGAATCCTAGCCCTTGTTAAAAATACAAAACCTAATAAATTTACTATCTTGCTCAATAAAATACACAAGGTTATTTACAGTAATTTCTGAAAGAAGTAGTAATTTTTGTATACAAGTGGCATCTAGAATTAAGAGTCCCTGATTTAGGCTAAAGGTTGAAGAGCACTAGGCCAGGTATTAGTATAATAGGAAAGATAGGACATCGGCAAACTTACATAAGAAGACAAGTCCACCAACCTTACAGAGTAAACAAACACAGAACAACGCATTTCCCACAAATTTACAGTGCTACTGGTCACTGCCACTTGAACATTTGTAAAAAATATGTTGTTTTTGTATTTGTTTACTACTCTAAATTGTTGTCAGACTTATCTTCTCAGGTAAGTTTGCTGAAGTACTGTCTATCCTAATATACTGAAATAGGTAAAAAAAGAATGAAATCAAAGTTTTTGATGAAAGGTTGGAAACATTTAGTTAATTCAAAAATATTGTAATGAAAATTTTACTTTTGCTTGAAAAAATAATTTATACTGTGTTTTGTTGACAGGTGAGTTGGGCGAGCTCTTTACAGGCGTCTTATTTAACCTGTATCTTGCGCCAAATGGTTTTTGCTTTGATACATACTGCAGTGACGAGCCAATCATGGACAATCCTAAGTTACATAGTTACAATGTTAATGAAAGAGTAAGTACTTACATTTGATCCCTGAAGTTAAAAATTACTTACTTAAGGAAGCTTGGCCTTAGTTTTGTAATTAAGAGTGGAGATATTTAATTTACGCTAGTTAAAAAATAAAACTGTTTAACCACTCGGTACTAAAACTTAGGACAGAGCTGTTTAGTTAAAATTAATCAAGAATAATATGACCACTCTAATCTAATTTGATAAAATAATGAAACTAAAACAATTTTTTTATATGAGTAAAATTGAATTAAACATCCTTTAGTAAAAAAAGATTAGTTTAAAGAAATGCTTAGTTACCAAGCTTCAGTACTTAAGCATTAAAAAAACATTTTACAAGGGAGCATATATGCCTAGGAAATCCAAACTTTAGCTACTTTCATTTAAATCTAATTGGTCTTATTGTAGACGCTGTACAATCTGGGTGTAGAGTACTCTTAGCTGCTCAAGAAAGTGCAATTAAACACACATATTTGAGAATCTCGGTCAACAGGAGTGATCAGAGGATCTTTAACTATTTTCGCTTTCACTACTTTGACCTACATACTGAACTACCAATGCCACCCGCTACTATAGCCTCCTTAATTGGACTTAAAGACGTAGCTATTGTTGGCTCCATTTAAAATAAAATACCTACTGCTAATTTAACAATTATTACCCATTTTGAAGAAGAATTATTTTTTAAACAAATGATGTTACAACACTCGCCTGTTAACTTAGACAATCTGTTAACTTAGACACTCGCAGATGTTAACTTAGACAATCTGCTTGATCATAATGGGCATTCAATTTTGGGTTGTATTTGAGAGCCTTCTTGTGGGGTTGATTGCTTATGTGGAACTGGGTCCTGTGTTGCGAACTTAATGACTTTGTCTTTAGATTTAGTGACATTTTCGCTCTTTTGGCAACAAGATTTTCTATTCAGTGACTAGCGGCCATTCTAGTGAATTTTCAACATTTGACACTTTTTACTCATATAAATTTCAAAAATGCTTAGTTCAAATAGCCACTAGTCTCTTCCTCCATGTTACAGGTAAAATGTTCGAAGTATAAGCATATCTACTGATATCATACTGCAGTGACAGTAGCGAATGAAATTTCCAGTTGACTTCCTGTCTCACATTTATTTTTATTGTAGGCAATTAATTCCTTTCATTTCCAGGGTGTTTTATACTGTGGTTATATAGTGTTTGTACAGTTTGGTTATACCAGTGTATTCATTGGTTATACGCAAGCTATGCTGTGTGTGTGTTTAAATGTAGCAGTAGCATAAAAGGGATTAAGTACAAGTGATTGAACAAAATAATTCAAATGCTAACGCATCAGAAACAGACAGCATGATTTGTTTTTAAAATTAGTGTTTGTTTTTTATCATGCTAATTTTATAACTTTTATAGTAAACTTAATATTTACTATAAAATTTTATTATTACTATTTTATATTATATTATATACAGGACTTTTATGCAATTATGATTTTAATACAATTGGTTGATAATTGGTCAGTGAGTCATCGTCCCCAAATAGTTTTGCCAAGTTGAAAAACCAAATAACTATTTATTATAAACTAACACAAGAATATTAAAAAATATCAAAAATTTGTAACTCTCTTCCAGACAAATTACTACATCATGCTTCTGACACCACTAATCCAAATTAAATAGGCCACTCCGTAACTGCCGAATACTTTTTTTTTTGCAATACCCAATAAGTGCAAAAAAATAAAAATAATACACTGTGCGGTAATTTGGAATAGTTACTTAATCACCAGTAATAGAAGATGATACAAAACCGAAAAACTCAAGTAAAGTTTACAAAATCAAATGGAATTATGTTTTACATATTTCTCCTTGAGTCAAGCACAAAACAGAGAGAGTCTGCTGAGAGAGGAAACATTACTGCCTCTAATAAAAAACAGAGGTTGTAAAAATCACTCTTAGATGGTAATAAAAGGCAATGAGCATAGGCAAAGCAGTTGAAGGTAAGCTTAAGGTGATTGGACTTCTGCGTCAGGCGCTGCTTCGAGGAGTCTCAAAGTACTTTGGTGGGAGAGATTTAAAAAAGCACAAATAAGAAAGTAAGTATGGGGTTAGTCAACTAGTCAAGTCTATATTTATATGGTAGTTTAGACTAATAGAGAATATTGGAAGACTAGCTTCTAAGGTTGGTTAAAAAACCCAAAGTCTAGCAAAATGCACATGGTCTGGACTTTCACCTCTGCAGCATTTATATCTTAAAAAAACGTTATTTACATAGAAAGGAAAGACGTGAAGTCTTGATTTATTATACATGATAAGTGTTATATGAAGAATATAACACTAAATTTTATATTTTAATGTACTATATTACATTTTGATTGTGTTTGTATCAAATCTTTGACAAAATATATTATGTTTCTTTACAGATATCAGATTTCCTGAGGGAAGTTCGGTTTTGGGCAGAAGCTTACAAGACTAACCATGTACAGATAACAATGGGTGGAGACTTCAACTATATTGTGGCAGCGTCTTGGTTTAAGAATATGGATAAACTGATCAAGTTAGTAACAAAACTGAACTTCTCATATTATTGATTCTGTGAGCCATATTAAACATTGTCCTAATCCCTGCAGCAACTCAATAGAAAATTGCACTATCTATTTTAATAATTCTATTCTGAATTAATTTATGGAGATCAGACATCAAATTAGTTGTTATTTTCTCTACCTTCAGAAACTCGAACTTGTGCTTGTTCATAGAATCAATATACTGTACTTGATATTCTTGTTCATAGAATCAATATACTGTACTTGATATTCTTGTTCATAGAATCAATATACTGTACTTGATATTCTTGTTCATAGAATCAATATACTGTACTTGATATTCTTGTTCATAGAATCAATATACTGTACTTGATATTCTTGTTCATAGAATCAATATACTGTACTTGATATTCTTGTTCATAGAATCAATATACTGTACTTGATATTCTTGTTCATAGAATCAATATACTGTACTTGATATTCTTGTTCATAGAATCAATATACTGTACTTGATATTCTTGTTCATAGAATCAATATACTGTACTTGATATTCATCTCTTTTGTTTCCTCAAAACTAATTACTATTTCTGTACAGAACAAACAACTCTTTTATTTATTTGTCATGTTCCCCCTCAAATCATTCGTATATATGCTGTGGAGGTTGTATGTGATAGGTTCTATACTCTATCCTCTTAATATTGACACAGCATCCGCTCAATGGTTGCCATCGACATGGACATAACTAAGAGAAGTCTTAGTTGTCTGTGTTGACTGGTAGTCAGGGTCTGGATGTTGTATAGGGAAGAGATCTGAGTATCTGCCTTGTCCCTTAGCTGAACATCACAGGAATACTACATGGTTTGGATTCCACGTAAAGCTGTAGGTCCTTTGTTGCCTTGGCTATTGGGCTATTAATAAATGGCTCTTTCTTAGGAAAAGTTGACTTTAATAAACAATGACTACACTGGTTCATCTACATTCATTTGCACCTCACATTCGCCCATGTCTCTAGATGATGAATAATGAATATATTCAGAAGTAAAGACAGATGACACCCCTGTTAACATCCATGAATACATTCTGAATTATGCGTATTAGTCACAAAAGTAGTTACAATGCTGGTTCTCTACCTTTCTAAACTCAAGGCTTCCCGAACTTTTATTTCATAATATGGTACATAATCTAATAATTAATTATATTGGGAAATTCTTCAGTTGTAATAAAAAATGGCACTATCTAACATTTGACTGACAATTATAGAGATTTTTTCTTCTCCTTATGCAGATTTAAAACCACATTTACGAGGCGTGTTTTTTAAGTAAGTACCTTTTTGGAATCCTGCCGCTGAAGCGCTGCGGTCGGTGCATAGCGCATGCACGCTGGGTATTACGATCTATTGGCAAGCCACAGCCTACGTTACAGATCCATTCAACTGTATTTAAGGTTGCTTATGGCTGTTTAAAATTCCTCCTCCGATTAAAAATGCCGCCAACTGTAAATTATATGCTGTGTAAGTTTTCATAACACTAAGAGCGTGAAAGCAGCTGACATTCATCATGAGTTTGTCACCGTGACAATTTGGTTTTAAAAATCGTTACCATCACGTATCTAATGCTCTAGTTATGTAAGCGAACTGGTTAAAGCTTTGTTTTTGTGATTCTCCGTCAGCATTTTGGGAACCAGCATAAGCATAACTCTCGGTACATAAAACGTTCTGTCAAAATGTCATAATCGCACATCTGGACACTTGAAGACACATTGCATAACGATGCAGTTGTAAAGCGTCCGTTTTCTCTGAACTTTTTTCATCAAGTAATCAGTAACGAGTGGAGGTTTCTCACTTTGTTTCTCTTCATGCACATTCATATGTCCACCTTAAAAGCTCTCAGCCATTTCTATACCATCCCAGCACTCATTCTGTTTTCTAAATAAACATCACAGATCTCTGGATGAATGTCAGTTACTTTCATACCTTTAGCGTTTCAAAAACTTACCACAACATGGACTTTACAGTTGGCGGCATTTTTAATCGGAGAAGGAATTTTAAACAGTTATAAGCGACCTTAAATATAGTCTAATGGATCCGTCTAGTTGACAGTGGCTTGCCAATAGATCGTAATACCCAGCTTGCATATGCTGTACGCTGACCGCAGCGCTTCAGCGGCGGGATTCCAAAACGATTCTTACTTTTAAAACACACCTCATATATTATTCTACTTAATGGTTTGCTCATCATATTTTGCAACCACAATTACTATCCTGAATAATTGAAGATCACACAAGCAACTTAATTGCTATTTTCTCTTTCTTCAATAACTTGTGGTTGTTTATAGAATTAACAAACTACCTTGTCCTAAGTGAGGTTGTCTTCTGATAACAGTCTCTTTTTTATTGCCTCATCATGAAGGCCAGTAATTATTCTGCCTCTAAGGTAATTAGTTAGTGTGTTCTACCCTAGTGGCGGGATTAGAACTATTATGTACTCTCTTACACATAATCAACAGTTCACCATTTTTTAAAATTTTTATTGTGTTTATTTTATGGTTTTTGTAATTTTTGAGATTCTAATAATGAGATGCTATCCACTTATGAAAGATGCTGGTCTTTTTTATGAAAGACTACTTGGCTATCTAAGTTTTTAGATTTGTTTATGATCTGAATACTCTGTCAGGAAGCTGAATTACTATTTTGATATTGGCCAACTATGCTGGAACTTTTCATACCTTTGCCACGTCTCGTATCAACCATTACAGGTCTTTCTATCATAAAAATTGTATGTGTACGATTTTTACTGAATCCAAGTTTATAGAGATATTTGAGGTCAGGGAAAGCTTTTTTTACCATGGCTTGAGTGGCATACAAAATATATACTGAAGTAAAAGAGAATTAATTGTAAAATTCTATCAAAAAAGGGACATAGAGTTAAGAAATAATCCTTCTTTTATTTATTTAAAGAAAAAAATAAATAAAAGATAAAAGCACTGCAGTTGATATTAAAGCCAGAGTGCCACATGTATGCATGTGGTTTATATTCTTTTCGCTTGTTCTATTTATTAAATATTATGAAAACAATTATATAAGTAAAAATTACTATTTTGAATAAAAAAAACCTTTTCTAGGTTCATTCAATTCTCAGCAGAGAACCTGTCACAAATAGTCGTCAAGTTTTAGATTTTCATGCCTATAAGTCACTGAAATGTTACAGTTTTTCATCTCTGGATTCTACTGTAATACTTTTCCTGCCTAATCAACTACCTACTCAGCAAATGTGTAAAGTTTGTGTTTATTCACAACACTACAGTTAAATTTAGCAAGTTTCTTTGTTCAGAAATATTTTCTATCAGACTTCTAAGATTTGAATATGTTTCTGTGATATTTTTAATTTTCTTACAATATAGAGTACCGGTACTAATTTCCTGGTTCTTTTCAACTAGAATTAGTGTACTTAATATGTTATTGATACTTATAGGTACATCAACAACAAACACAAAGATGTGAACGTCATCTACTCTACACCAGCCTGTTACTTAAAGGCCTTGCACGAGGAGAATGTCACGTGGCCCGTGAAGGACAACGACGACTTCTTCCCTTACAGCAGTGACGATCATTCTTTCTGGACTGGCTACTTCACTTCCAGGCCAAATCTCAAGAACTTTGTGTTCAGAGCAAACAACATTCTTCAGGTACACTTTTTACAACTTTCTCTAATTTAACATATAGAAATTCACTGCCTTGTAGTTGAGTTTTATATCGTTACCTTACTTTCAGCCTATATCCCAGGGTTAACACATCCAGTGCAGGCCCCGCGGGGTAAGCTCTGCAATGCAGGTGCGCCTTCGTATTCGGTGAGCATGTTGTGTTGTTCCCACTCGACCTTGACGAGCAGTTCGTTTCCAATTCCCGCGTTTTCAGCCTGTGCTAACTGTGTTCATTGACTTTCAAGATTGTTTACGCATTAGTACAGTTATAATATTGTGTTATATATATTATTTTGTTCTTGTACACTCATATTATTGTTTTGTTTTATTGTTTTATATTTTATATTATCATATTATATTTGACAAGTTCCGCAAAGACCAGCAGTAAAGCCTCAGCCATTCCAAATGATGTAAATAATTTTTTTATGTACTGTAACAACTAACAAAAAACAGTGTTTTATGTATTTTAAAATGTATTTGGTGCAACTTTGGACGTTATAGACATGGAATGTGTGACTAAACCAACGTAACATGCTGACCCTGTGGATCCGTGGACCGAACTGTGACGTCACCTATGGAGCCATTTTGGATTTGGACATGTGGACAGACATATTTTTTGGTCATAAACATTCTTCTAATGTCATAAGGAAAGTTTATCAAACTACTTTATATGTTACCTTCTGGGGTTTTATATATATATATATATATATATATATATATATATATATATATATATATATATATATATATATATATATATATATCCTTTAGCAGTCAATATGTGTTAAAAGTATTTGCTATTTAACCAGGAAAATATTGAGTTTTTAGTAATGAAAATGAATTGATTTTGAAATCCATTAGCTGAAACATTTTAAGTATGGTATTTTAATTTTGATCGATAATTTGTTATAACCAAAACTTTCCTCTCTATTGTGAAATACATAAAAGGTTATTTATAAAAACATAATTACTTATGATGAATCATGTTTTTTATTTATTAAAGAGAAAAATTTTTAATCAATGCATTAGAAACTTATAACATTCACAGCAATATAATCACAGGAGACACAATAAGAATTGTTTGATTGTTATTTTTTATGCTAAATCAATTCTGTATTTTAATGCCTGAAAATCAGAATTTCTATTCTAGTCTTTAATTGTATGCATGTGGGAATATCGAATAAAAAGCTCGATTTGAAAAATGGATCCTTCATCAGATCTTGCTCATAAAGGATTGGTTTTTTAGTATATTTGGTTAAGCATTACAGCTTAACAATAAATACCTGCTATTACTGATCTATCCAAAAGTTCTTTTTGTTCCCTCTAATATTCAAGAACCTTATTCATTTATTCATTTTTCATTTCTAAGATGCCGATCGTAGAGATACGGGTGAATATGAGGGGTGATTGAGTGTAGATTAACAAGTGTAGTCATTGTTACTATATGAGTTCGACTTAGCTCAGAAAGGACTATTTATTAATAGCCTGTGCAAAAATAAAACATAAAAAACATTATACTGTCTTAACCCTTATCACGCCGTAAGCGCATATATGCACATATGTTGACTTTGCTCTAAACGCTGTAAGCGCATATACGCATAATAATTACAAAAATAATATTTTCATAATAATGTTTCTAATTTAATCTGGTAATGCGTTTTGGCTATGGGTGGTGACTCAGACACATTGTGCGACTCGTAACCTTTTGTTGGCCTGTCAATCACTACGAGACTGGTTTTTGACTGGCAGTGTACATTTCCGCTGTGCCACCCAACGCCACAAGCGCATATATATGCAGCTACTGTCGAGTCGAGCGGTTGTCATTATCCGCCGCCTCACCTCCTTGAAACTGTGTATTTAGTTGTTTTTATCATTACTTTAGTTTGATATATGTTAGTAATTTATTAGTTTTAAGTGTCAATATGAATAATCCGGCCAATTTTGATTTTGTGGAAGGTACTAAATACATCAAGTGCTATTTGTATTTACTTTTTTTTTATTATAGGTGTTATGTGGAGACCTTATCTTTATCAGTAAATGTAATCAATTATACATATTTTATTAATAGTAATAATATTTTATGTTGATTCATACTGTATAAGTGATCTATGCCTGAGGCTTACTTTCAAGTAAAAGTTATTCATATATAAGAAAAAAGGTAAAGTTAGCTAGTAAAAGTTTCAAAATGTACAGAACAATAAAAAAAAAATAGCAACTAAAAAATATAATTATGATTTTTTTACAATAAATTAGCGCTTACTGGGAAATAGGCATTGGATAAATGGCGCTTTAAGGGTTAATACATCTGATCTTCTCGTCCTGTTAATGCTATCTGTAACTATCCAGTATTTCTGAGTTTACTGATGATTAATCTAGGACTGTGTACAGTGTCAGATTATGATACTTTAAATATACTGTGATTTTATTTGCATTGTTAAACGTTTATGTCTCTATTATGCTGCTTGGTCAAAATGTCACAAATTGAATTGCTAAATCAAGTTTACAAATTCTAAGTTGTCTTTTTAGATAAACTGTTAGAAATCATGTACAGAAAAGGCACTGCACAAATTTACTGTATGTGTTTAAATTAAATTAATTTGGTTCTGCTAAACCAAAAACTGTAACAGACAAGAAATATGCAAAAAGCACAAATTAGAGCCAGTTGAAAATTATAAATAAATTAATGGAATATTTTAAAATGTATATATTAAAAATAATAATAACATATATACATTAGGGAATAAAGTCCATATTTGCATAGGTACAGCTAAAAGTATCCAGAGAAAACTTCTCTAACTTACCTAAGCTAGGCTTAGCGGAGGTCTGTCTAGAACTTAATTTATCAACTTAACCTTGTCAAACTGTGACTAATTTGTTATTTTTAGCAGAGTACTTCAAGGAACCATTGGTTTGATGAAGAACACTGGTCTAAGATTCCCAGGACATACTTTTCACTCAAGTGATTAATTTTTTTGCCCTTAATTGGGAGTGTGTGACCCGATTATCAAGTTAAAATTACAGTAGAATCTCAATAATCCATCATTGATAATCAACACCATTCTACGTGTAAGGATGGGTGGGTGGGTCCTCCTTACCCATTTGGATTAGTAAAATTTATGGATTATTGAATTAATATTTAAAAAGTCAAATTTAAATGTGAGAAAAATGGCAAATTTGGATTATTTACAGATTGCTTAACCTGAGAATAACTCATCTCTTGCTATGAAAAATAAAAAGTAGTACATATGTACTGCTTGTTCACACATACTAAAAAATAAAGCACTGTAAAAATATTCTCAACGTCACTACTTTTAACTTTTTAAGTAGGTTATGTTATTACTTGAAATAATCAGTGATTTAGCAATTTGTATTTGAAAAATATTGTCATAATTCTCTCTTAATGTGATTCTAACACCATAACAATATTCACCATTCATTTTTTCCATAAAAGTTAAGGTTACTGAGCTACCACTCCACTCCACGTGTAGCATTGTATACCAATGTCGCTGTCTGATTATTATCTATATTGTTGAACTAGCAAATGTTGGACTTCCACTGTTACAAAAAGGCTTCTTAATTTGGCATTTTCGATAACTACTATTGCAGGTTCATAAGAATATTAAAAGGAGCTCATAACTTTTACATGAGTGATTAAACTCAGACTCGACTAATTTACTCAACTCAAATCTAAGTGTTTATAACAATACTTTATAAGTATTTTGGTCTTTTGCTTTATTTTGGATCATTTTATTTAATATTTATTAGTTTCATTTCATTTCTAATAGTAAAATAATTTTTACCTACAATAATTTGGGCCTTTTGCTAGTCTGGTGGTTAGAACATTCGACAAAATGCAGGTAGTTATAACTGGGAGGTCATACTAAATTTAGCAAGGTTAATTTTGACCACTGTCCCAACAATATTAAAATACTAGGTGAAATATGATATTGAACTAAAAGACAGAAAGAGTAGAATGGCCACTGAATTAATTTTTTACTTTCTCCATATGTGTTAGCAAAGAGAAAGTATTGTCACCATCAAAAAAAATTTATTTACAAGTTGGTCTAAAAATCCATATTAGGCTCTCCTAAACCTAAAAAGTGGTTTTTTGAAAAAAAATGTTGCATGTTTGTCCATATGTGTGTATGTGCACTTCGCTGCAGACCAAATGGATATATCAATTTTTATGAAATTTGGTATGAATGTGTATTTAGCCAATATCTCCAGACCGTTTTTTTTCATTTTTTTTTAAATTTTAGTTTTTTTTTAATTTTTATGGGCAAAAATCATACAAAAATGGAATTTTCTCAAAAACGGCTTACACGATTTTGATTAAATTTGCAGGGAAGGTGTGATTTACAATTCAAAATATTTTAGTACAAACCGCATGTCTCTAACTTGACTAGTTTTTGAGATATGGTAAAAAAATATATTTGGGAATCAAAGTGGTGTTTCAAATTTTTGTTTTTTAGTATTTAATATGGGGGGAAATTTATGCCAATTCTTTGGAACCATTTATTTTAACTGTGACAAAACAAAAAACTTTAGTAAAAAAATCATAAACAAATAACAGCACAAAAATTAATATTCAATTATTTTCTACAGAGTGATTTTGTTTAGGCTGTGAAGCAGTTACGGACAACTCTAGGTTCAGAATTAGAGGAAGAAGAGATCCTGATGAATCGAGCTGTGAGCATTGCTCAGCATCATGACGCTGTCTCAGGCACATCCAAGCAACACGTCAGTGATGACTACTCCTTGTACCTCAGCGAGGGGCTTGATGCTTCTGAGAAGATATTCACCTCTGCATATAAGTGAGTCGATTTTTAAATACAAGGTATTCAATTTACAGTTGGGCTGACAGATTACGACTTGCATGTTATATTTAGCACGTGTAGGGATTCCAGCAACAGAGGGGAAACATTCTACCACTCAGCTGCCATACATCATGGGTGTGAGGGGAAACGTTCTACCACTCAGCTGCCATACATCATGAGTGTGAGGAGAAACGTTCTACCACTCAGCTGCCATACATCATGAGTGTGAGGGGAAACGTTCTACCACTCAGCTGCCATACATCATGAGTGTGAGGGGAAACGTTCTACCACTCAGCTGCCATACATCATGAGTGTGAGGGGAAACGTTCTACCACTCAGCTGCCATACATCATGGGTGTGAGGGGAAACGTTCTACCACTCAGCTGCCATACATCATGGGTGTGAGGGAAAACGTTCTACCACTCAGTTGCCATACATCATGGGTGTGAGGGGAAACGTTCTACCACTCAGCTGCCATACATCATGGGTGTGAGGGGAAACGTTCTACCACTCAGCTGCCATACATCATGGGTGTGAGGGGAAACGTTCTACCACTCAGCTGCCATACATCATGGGTGTGAGGGGAAACGTTCTACCACTCAGCTGCCATACATCATGGGTGTGAGGGGAAACGTTCTACCACTCAGCTGCCATACATCATGGGTGTGAGGGGAAACGTTCTACCACTCAGCTGCCATACATCATGAGTGTGAGGGGAAACGTTCTACCACTCAGCTGCCATACATCATGGGTGTGAGGGGAAACATTCTACCACTCAGCTGCCATACAACATGGGTGTGAGGGGAAACGTTCTACCACTCAGCTGCCATACATCATGGGTGTGAGGGGAAACGTTCTACCAGTCAGCTGCCATACATCATGGGTGTGAGGGGAAACGTTCTACCACTCAGCTGCCATACATCATGAGTGTGAGGGGAAACGTTCTACCACTCAGCTGCCATACATCATGGGTGTGAGGGGAAACATTCTACCACTCAGCTGCCATACATCATGGGTGTGAGGGGAAACGTTCTACCACTCAGCTGCCATACATCATGAGTGTGAGGGGAAACGTTCTACCACTCCACAGCCGTACATCACAAGTGTGAGTAACTTCTGCCTTGAAACTCCAGTTTGTGTTCAACTTCCGTAACAGTGTTTTGATCTAAAAAATAACTGTGAATAACTGTATAAGTTTGTTTTATCATTATTTATTGTTTACAAAATTATTATTCATTATGTTATTAACATTATTAATTGTTATGTGAATAAAAAGTAATGATTTAATTTGATCAATCTAAGCTTGATTCATTAATTTTGATTAAACCAACCAAAGATCACTGCTGCTGAGGACATAGTAAGCAGAGCTTGCACTGCCAGCATGTGACCTACCGTTTACTTAGTTTCCATGAAAAAATTAAATGGAACAACACAATGAGACAGAATACTTCTCTCTCTCACTTCCACCACTAAGTGCATCACTTTTGCACCGGTGCTTTCAGTAGGATAAAGTCTAAGAAGCCCATGTATAATTGCCTAAAAATTAATAATCCTTTGCATTTCATAGAGGCTGTTTTTTACATAATTTGTATCAGAGCTTCAGGAGCAAATACATTTTCTTCGATCATCAGCAAATTTAATTTTTCAATATAAATAATTTTAATATAAGTTTTGTTTTATACTTTTTTTGTTTGGAATTAAGTTTTTAAAACTATAATAATAAAACAACATAATCATGTTCGATTTATCTTAATAAACTATAATAATAATATATAAACTAAACTATGAGTCACCACTCATTTAGGTGAACACTTTCTTAAACATGTAAAATACCAGTTGGCCAGTCAACCTAGGATGTAAAATAATATCCAGTATAAATTGCAATGTTTTATATACTTAAGTTGCTGGTGTCCACAGGGTAGTTGCCTCAGGCTTATTCTATTCACTCTGTTTTCCGCCACTATGTGTTCAGGCTTACAAAATTGTCGCTTGTATTCATATGCCGATGATGCTCAACTTTGTGTTTCATACGATGCCGGAAGAGCTGTATCCATTTAAATTCTGATATAAGCATTGTCCATGATTGGTCTGAGAGGCATGGGATTAAATTGAACAAGGAAAAGTGTTGTGTATTGTCGATTCCTTCCAATGTCAGTTCGGAGTCTGTGAGTGAGGTGTTGCTTGGCGGTTTCAGACTAAACAAGTGTGAATCCTCAAAGCTCTTGGGCCTCATGTTCGATGGTTACCTCACTTTGTCTGGTCATGTAAGTGCTGTTTGTCAGCGGGCCCTTAGCGACTAAGAATCTTATAAAAGCATAGGTACATGTTTCCTAAAGAGACCAAGCTTTGCCTTGTCCTGGCTCTTGTGATCGATTACTGCCTTACTGTGTATGGCAACATTGTGTCTAAAGGGGATTTAGAAAAATTACATAGAGTGCAAAATATATGTGTCAGGTATGTATGTGGACTAAGAAAGTTTGACCATGTTTCGGGGGCGCGACGATTATTGGGTTTGCTGACTGCGACTGATACCTGTACCCTGCGCTCCTCATGCCTAGTTTATAGAATCCTTACCACTGGCAGGCCGGGATATTTCAGGGAAACTAAAAAAACAGGTCTCAGTTCCGATCTCGCAGTACTAGACAGGATCAAGTTTTGGAGATGCTTCGTATTCGCTGTGAATTTGAAAGAAAACGATTTGTGTACTTTGCTCCCAAATTATTTAATGAACTATGCTCCAGCGTAACAGGCCAGGCTGTATCTGAAACTACATATAAAAAAAATGTATATAAGTGTTTAATGTATAATACAAGCTGATATATGCATATATAACTGTAGTTAACATAAAACTATAGCATAAAACATAAAGTTATGTATACATAACTTTATGTTTTAACTATGAATAACTAAAATCAGCTTTTAATTTTTTTAATAATGAACTGTAATAAGACTTGAGTTGTTTTGTAAATCAGCATTGTTTGTTGAAAACCGCTCCAAAATAAAGACCTTATTTATTTATTTCTATGGTGCATATCATCTCTGTTATTGATTTCCACTACCACAATGTGGTATTGCATGTAATACAACAATTTTTTTCAGTATACGTCCATACTATATAACCTTAGGAATTTATTTTTCCATTTCAATGTATTACAAATCTTCCTTCGAATCCCCATCTATTACTGGAATATATCAATTCAACTTCTTGTTTTATTTACCAATGCATCAAATTAAATAAATGTTTCAAAATATTTTCTTGATTTCTCTAATAGTAATTAGTAAGTTTATTCAATTTCAAGCCAAGCAATGATCTTAATGAGAATTAAGATTTGATTTCACTACAAATATGGAGGTACTGACATATTTCTAGCAATAACTAATTGAATTAAAGAATAATGTTTTATTTTTATTTCTTAGTTAACATCACTTCTTGGTTAATTGCTAATGTTATCTATTTTTCTTTTTTGATTACAGAAAGTGGTTAGGAAATGAGCTGCCTGTTCAGAAGTTCTGTCGTTTAGCCAACATCAGTCAGTGTGAGGAGGTAGAGACTGCTCAGAAGTTTATAGTTACCATCTACAACCCTCTGTCTCACAAGGTTACACATGCGGTCAGAGTAGCCGTCACACAGGGCAGCTACAAGGTTACAGGCCCAACTGGTACGATACATTAGTAGTAAAATAGTTATTTCTATACGAAAATATAATTGAGAAGCAGAGTCAAAGCTCAGCTTCATCATATAAAAGAATCTCTACTAGTCAATACATTTTCAAAGCAAAATATTATTTATTTACATGATCTTTGAGATACAGTAATGGCGTCAATTAATAATAAATTATTGGCTAATATTGAAAATATCTTGCTCAGTCCTCTTCCAGTGCAGGAATTTGTCCAGAGTGTAAAATGGTCGTTGAGTCAACCACTCAGTCAGGCTGTTTTGCAGTTTCCTTCCTTGTGTACTTCTCATGTAAATTGGTAAAATGTTGTAGGATTTCATTCCGATATAAGAAGGCTTCTTCTCATAAAGAGTTGTACGATGAAATGGTAAAATATAGTTTGAGATTGCTCTTGTCCTATAAGGGTGAATGTCTTGGGATCTATTTTGTGTACTTCTGTCTACATGTAGTACTACCTCCCTGATGTAAAGGGCTATCACCGTCATGATTTCTAGTTTCACAAATGTTTCTCTGCAGCTGTCACTGGCTTGTAGTCCATATAAGATCCTTACGGCTCTCTTTTGAAGTAGAAGGATCCGTTGAAGGTTTCTTGCTGAGGTTCCTCCCCAGGATGCAAGACCATATCTTATATGGGATTCCACGAGTGCATGGTAGGCAATTTTGGCAGTAACCTGGTCACTTGTTTTGGAAAGGATTTTGGAAAGGATCTGATGAAAGTTTAAAGGCTTTTTGATATATTAATTCATGACACTCTCTAAGGATAAGAAAATTTTAGTTTCTAACAAAAACAACCAAACTTCACTCATATTGTTGATCAACTTAGTCATTAATAGATAGATGGCGTAACTACATCTAATATAAATACAGTGTCGAAGAAAAGTCATGTAACAGATTAATAATTTTTGAACGGGTACAGATAAACCAATAAAACTTGTTACATCATTACTCCACCTCTTAACCTGTTAAGGAGTATTGAAATTGATCCCATATGAGGACCTTCGTCATATGAAGTATGTCCCCAAATGAGGACCTTCATCATATGACATTTTTAACACTAGCAAAAAATGTTGTTATTAAAACATTTTAAAACTATTTAATTACATTTGGAAAAACAATCGCTACAAACATACATGTTGCGCTTTCTATTGGCAACAATCTAGGGTCAATAGTGGTCAAGTGGCATATTCTGGGAGTGGAAAAAGGAACGTCTAAAGCGAGCGTGATTGGTTTCATGCCCTTTTTGTTCATGTGAGTTATTTGTTGTTGTTCTCTTGACCTTGCCAGACGTTCTCTTCAAGTCTGTTTTTTATTGTATTTAGTTGTCTAGTTTTATGTATGTTATGTGACAGTGTTTTATTAGTGATAAGTTATTATTTATATTACGATGGGATCAAGAGATTATTTGTGTAGAAGTGATGACATTCGTGATTAGTTACAAATAGATTATGATGAAAGTTATAGTATTAGTAATGATGAAGATATTTACGACTCTGACAGCGACTATTTTGATGTTGATGAAATTTTTGAGAACAATTCAGAAGATGTTTTTGGTAATTACGAAGGGGAGACTACAGATGATGTATCTAGCATAAGTACTATAGTTGATCAGTCTTTAGATTAACAACATAATCAATCTAACAAAAATATACAGCAGACAATCACTCACAAATAGATAGTTTATGTCCAATTTGTTACTGGACGCACAATGATAATTTTGTGCCTAGAATGGCTAATTTTGACACTTCAAGGTCAGGCGTTATTGTAACTAATGAAATTGACGGCACTGAATGGAGGGAAATTGACTCATTTTATAAGATATATGATTATGATTTCATTTCACATATTTCATCAGAAACAAACAAATACTATTCTGAATGTAATAAAGGTGTTCTTCCCGAGTTTTCTAAACTAATTAAATGGGTGGAAACAAATCCTGATGAAATTTATTGTTTCTTAGCTGCCAGCCTTTTGATGGCCCATTGTAGAAAAAATACAATAAAACAGTATTGGTCTAGTGATCCCACTTATTGAAAGTCCAGTTTTTGCCAAGATTTATTGTTACGTCATTTATTCCACTTCGATGATAACATAAATTGCAGTTCAAGGGATAAGCTTTATAAAATACACACAGTTATAGAAACATTGCGTAGGAGGTACAGTTTACTTATAAATCCTTACCAAAATTTAGTTGTTGACGAAAGCCTCATGCGATAGAAGGGGAGAGTATCCTTTTGACAGTACATACCTAATAAACGCAAACGTTTTAGTATCAAAACATTTGTATTGTGTGACTGTAAAACTGGAGTCATTTTAGACTTCATAGTTTATACTGGCAAAGGTACAGCAATTGATGGAAACTGCAATAGCGATGGACTATCATCTAAAGTAATCAAAAGTATCCTAGGACCATATCTCAATAAAAACCACATAGTTTATATGGATAACTGGCATTCTAACCCAGATATGTTTACCTGGCTTTACAATAAAAATACAGGAGCATGTGGGACATTGAATGCCAAACGTAGACATGTTCCATGCTTCCCAAAAAAAATGAAACAAAGTAATATTGAGGTACGTCACAGTGAAAGTATGCTTGCAATACGGTGGTGTGATAAGCGTAATGTAACTATGCTTACTACTATAGACAAATTTGAAATGGTAAGAGTAAACACAAGAACCGCTAGAAATAAATTGAAGCCATCATGCATTGTTAATTATATGGGAGCTGTGGACAGAGCCGACATGATGGCGTTCAACGACACAACTAGAAAAACTGTCAAGTGGTACGTTAAGTTGTTCTTTCATTTCTTAGACATAGTATTGAATGCCTATCTATTTTTCAAAGAAAAATGTGACATTTCAATTTTATGTCAAGAGATACAACTTTAGGAGGAGACACGTAGAGTTTAAAGTCAATGACCTCGTGCTAAAAAGAAATTACCCTCAGTCGGATGCTTCTAAACAATTTTTGGCGAAGTTGGCACCCCGCTTTGTTGGACCACTTGTTGTGACACGGAAAATCTCAAGTTTAGTTTATTCTCTGGCTGATCTAAAAGGAAAATCACTTGGTAACTGGCATGTCACTGATCTGAAGAAGTATGTTCAGAATTCGAAAATTTGGGAGATTTTCTGGAGGAAGAGGAGTGTTTGTGACATTTCAATTTTATGCTACACCTCGGTGAGTTGATTCCACCCGGAAGAAGGAACATTAAAGAGCACCCCAAGAGCATAATACGCCAATTTAAGGTCAAGGATCGTGTGCAAGTAAGAAATTTAAAATGGACAAAAAAAGAATGGATCTAGGGTGAGTCCAATCAAGGGAAGGACATTTTCACTACTACATTGGACTAGATAATAATGTATTGGAGGATGCTTCGCAGTTGCTGGTTGAGGTGGCCGAGTTGAGGGCGAGTTTTGGGGCTGAGGTGTCCTTCGTAGCTGCGAGGGAGACATCACAAGATGGCCCGATAGCTGCTGACCGGATGGCGGCTTTTACACCAAGTCCAACGCAGACAGAAGATGAATTGGCTCACCAACTGGACCGGTTGAGAGAGGCTGTACGTGATGGCGTTCCCTGGAGAGAGGCAATTAATGTGACACTGCAGAGTCTTCGTAACGAAGATACAACACCGGATGGACCTGGGGGGAATGAATGGGGTGAAATTGTAGACAATAATGGAGTAAATGTAATGGATGGGGGGGAGCATGAGGTTGATAATGGGGGGCATGGGGATGATAATGGGGAACGGAGGGGGAACAATGGGGATGATGATGGGGGACAAAGATTAGGGGAGGGTGAGGATGAGATGGATGATATGGAGCAGGGGGTAGACAATAGGGAGCATGTATATAGTATGGAGGAAGGAGAACATGAGGTAGTTGATAGGCAGCATGAGTTAGCGGAGGGGGGTTCTGAGGGGGGAGATGAGGATCAGGGGGTTGGAGAGGGGGGACAGAGGGTCGATAGGGGAGAACAAGAAAGGGGGATGGGTGCAGGGGTGGATGAGATAAGGATTAACATAAATGTGGGGGGAGGAAGGGGTGATCAAGCTAATAGGAGGGGAATGCGTAATTTGGAGGATGAGGGGGACAATGAGGAAGATGAGGATGGTATGATTGAGGAGGGAGGTGCTGTACAGAGACACTCTGAGCCAAATGCGGAGCAATCTGCTTGGTTGGAGAGGTTGATGGTGGCTGGTGACGAGGGTTGGGAGACTGTCACCGAGGATTGGTTGACATCGTTGGTCAAGCCCCGTAGAGAAGACCATGAGGGAGGGGAGGGGGGAGCTCTACGTCACGCGGGGGGAAATGTTTCTGGTAGGGGTCGGGGTCAAAGAGGGAGAGGTAGGGGTAGGAGAGGTCGAGGTCCACAACGAGAAGAGCGTCCCCGGGAAGACAGACAGCGTTACGACCCCCAGGAGGCTGCAAGGATTCAAAAGGTTTATCGCCTCAACAAAGGAAAAGCCATAAGAGAAGTCCTGGGTGGTAAATCGCTGTTCTGTAGGGTTGACGACATACAGATAGAAGAACACATCAAAAGGGTGTTTGGTCGAGGACAACACGTTCTTGGTGAGACCCCTGATGAGGTAAAACAGATGTTTGATGACCTTGATGGTGAAGAGGGTGTGCAGGGACTGGTCGCTCCTCTCAGTCGGATGGAGGTGATGAGGCGGCTGATGAGGATGCCAAACACAGCTCCTGGACCAGACAGAATTTCATATGGGGTACTTAAGAAATCTGACCCTGGATGCCATGTGTTGACGCAGATCTTCAATCCGTCTGGGGGTTTTGGCAGGACCCCGAGGTCATGGAAAGAGTCCAGTATGGTCCTCATCCACAAGAAAGGGGACGTGGCTGAATTGGACAACTGGCGACCTATGTGTTTGGCTGGTTGTGTAGCTAAACTGTATACAGGGGTCATTGCGGATAGGCTTGGTCGATGGACTGCCGCGACATCCTGTATTTCTTGGGCCCAAAAAGGCTTTATGAAGTACGAAGGGTGTTTAGAGCACAACTTCATTGTGCAATCATACTTGGATGATGCACGACGTGGCGGCAAGCAGATATCTATCACCTGGATTGATCTGGCGAATGCCTTCGGCTCCGTCCCCCATAAGTACATTGAGAGGATGTTGACCCTCCAGGGGGTACCAGATAAACTGGTGCGGGTGTGTATGGAAACGTATCAGGAAGCCTGCACCAGAGTGAAGACAGCCAATGGCTTCACTGACCCGATTTCGCTTGATGCTGGGGTTAAGCAGGGAGACCCGCTGAGCCCAATCATCTTCAACCTTGCAATTGAGCCTATTGTAAGAGCAGCTCACAATCGGGCTGAGCGACTCAGGTACCATCTTGGTGGTCACTCGTTTTCAGTGGTGGCCTATGCTGATGACCTTGCGCTGATATCCTCTGGATATGAAGAAATGCGTGAGCTCCTTGCTACGGTGGAGACACTTTCTGAGTGGGCTGGTCTCCACTTTAAGCCAGCAAAATGTGCCTCTCTTACAGTCAACTGTAGAGGTCGTAGGAGGGTACAAGACACTCGATTCTCCATCAGAGGCGAGGAGATTAAGGCTCTGAGGGAGAGGGAGGAGTATCGGCACTTGGGTGTTCCCACTGGCTTCAAAGTCGAGCAGACGCCTGAGGCCGATATCCAGAACAAGACCAGCGATGTCAAAAAGATACGACAGTCACTGCTTGCTCCTTGGCAGAAGTTGGAGGCACTGAGGATGTTTATTATGCCTCGCCTAGACTTCATTCTGAGAGGCGGCCGGGTCAAGAAAGCCCCACTCAAGAAACTCGATGAGCAGGTGAAGAGAGTGGCTAAGGAGTGCCTATTTTTGCCACAGAGAGCGAGCGCTGAGCTTGGTACCTTGGTCCGGCGGAGGGTGAGGCTCCTCCCTTTGGCGGACCAGGTGGACGTAGCGGCTATAGTGCAAGCTTTCAGGTTGCTCACCTGTTCTGATATGGTTGTCCGGGAGGTGGCGAATACTGTTCTGGGAACGGTTTTGCGGCGACGAATTGGACGACCTCCAACTCAGTCCGACATGGCGGACTACCTGTCGGGACGTCTATATGGGGAGTTTGGCCATGATGGTGGTGACATTGGTTCATTATGGACCAATGCTCGCAATTCCTGCCACAGAATACAGAGAGTGGGAGCTCGCTGGAGGTGGAGTGAGCCTCTGGAAGAATTCCAAGTGGAACTTCCTGGGGCAAGAGCTCAGGAACAAGCAGCTCCCGTTCGAGTACCAGAATCAGCCCGTCACCTTCTCAACAGAAGGCTTAGGGATGCAGTGACTCAACAGTATAGGAACCGGCTGCTGAAGAAGCCTGACCAGGGAAAGGTGGTCAACGTGTCCTCCCGGAGTGAGATATCAAATCATTTTATGCGCTCGGGTAGGTACACGCGATTTGCCGACTGGAGGTTTATCTTTAGAGCTCGACTTAGGACAGTGCCGTTAAGGGGATGCGCTCGCTGGCGGGACGGGGGTGACAGGAGGTGTGGTGATGTTGTGGAGACACTCCCACACGTCTTGAACCACTGCACCTATCAAAGCCAGGCATGGAGGCGTCGGCACGATGCCATCCAGGACCGTCTTGTGCGGGCCATTCCTGCAACGGCTGGTCAGTCGGTGACAGTCAACCGGAAGGTCCCAGGGTGCCACCAATTCGACATTCGGCCGGACATTGTGATGATGGACGAGAGGAGACGGTGTGTTTCAATTGTCGATGTAGCCGTCCCTTTTGAAAATCGCTACGGTGCGCTGGTTGATGCGAGGAGGGGCAAGGAGGAGAAGTACTCTGGGTTGGCCGACGAGCTGAGGCGGAAGGGGTATGAGGTAACCCTGGATGCCTTTGTAGTTGGGTCTCTAGGGTCATGGGACCTCTGTAATGAAGCCGTCTTCAGACGACTGGAGATACCAGAGCAATATGCCAGAGTCATGAGGCGGTTGATGATCTCGGAGACGATCAGATGGTCCCGAGACATCTATGTCAGCCACGTCACCGGCCACCGACAATGGGAGTAAGTCAGCCATCTTCGTAACTAGGACAATGCTCCCCTTATCAACCTGTATGAATGGAAGGCATGTGAGAGTAACATGTGTGGCATAGCTGTAAACTGGGTCTGGATAAACAAAATGAATACTATTTTACTATATTTTAATGTACATGACCTGAAATGTGTTAAAACTTAATGACCAGTATTTTATTAAAAATTTTTAAATTATTGTTATATATTTTATAGATTTTATACTATTGTTATTATTAATTGATGTTGATTTTATTAATATATTTTGTTGGTTTATATAGCATGGCATGCCACACATGATTACATTTTATTATATGTTATATGTTTTATGTTAGTAAGTTTAAGATTTTATTGTTATCAGTTTTAGTAAGTTAAGTGTCGAATGGTGAAAGTGCTTGGTGTTGGTGTATTATTAGTATATATTATTGGATTAAAAAAAAAAGAACAGTTAACGGGTTGGAAAATTCTGAGATCAATTTTGGATTAGAATAAATTTAAATTAAAGACAATAGTTGAATACCACCTGTTTGAAATATGATGAAACAAAATATGTAAAGGGCCATTTCATGTGATATGTATTTATTAATAAAAAGTCGTCAATGTAAAAGGCACGTTGACCAGATATTACAGTCAAGACTTTAAAGGTAAAAAGTTGTTATGTGTGGAAGATCGATTTAAAAACAGATGATCAGCTGTTATTTATTTAACTTAATTTATTCATATGTATGTTCATAAAATTTGATTCTGTTCAACAATAAGTTATGTTTTTGGGAATAAAACAGTTCAGTTTTTTTCAGTTCACACTAAAATGTTGTGTTTTTAAATTTGGCGTCGTGGATAAGTATTTTTAGTTTTGTTTTTAGGTAGTTGTGTTTAGTTTAACAGTTTTTTTTTTAACTCCTGGCTAACCACAGGGAGAAATATTTATTTACACAGTTGATGGTATAGTGCTAGGACGGAACTTTTATAAAGTCATAAGTACATCTAACACCTGCAGGAAAGTTTCCTTGTTGGAGTCCTGCCATTCTTAGGTCAACAAGGTGGCGCCCTAATCCCTGGCTACTATTGATGAACTTGGAAACATTTATTTTATTTAGGTGATAACTACTCAAAACTTTTTCCCTTATACTTGGCCTGTCTCTTAGAAGAACCTCCCCATTCTCCCTGAGCTAGCAAGGTTTTATTGAACAGGCGTGACAAAAATTGAAACAAACAAATCCAATTGTCAATATTCACATAATGGACTTTCGTATGAACCTAATACAACAATAGCTAAAGTCTCATTTAGTACCTAAAAATAAATAACGCAATGGCTACTGTCCCGCGGCCTGTGGGAGGAGACAAGGACCCGCTCTGCCTCACCGGACGCCATTTTCCCCGCCCACCACTTCCTGAGAATGCAAGCTGTAAACGGAAACTACAAAGACCATGTATGCATGTACATATCCAGAGTCGAACAAAGACAAAATGATACATCTTAAGAATGTTCTTTGTGTAAAGTTTCTTCATGTGTATTTCCATGTTTTGAACAGTTCCATACTGTAAAAAAATTCTAATAAATGACAAAATCTCCTAATTTTGGTTTTTCCATTTGATTTTATAAGCAATTAAACAGTTTTTACCAAAAAAATTTGTATTACTTTTTTATGGTTATTTCTGTTGACATAGCTGACTCCTCAATGCAACTAAATTGGAACATCATATGACATGCGCACTCACCAACAGGTTTAATAAACTTTTTGAAGTAATTGCCATTTTTCTGTCATATCAGTGGGATGGCCAGCAATGAGTCAAAAGAAAAACCTAAGTGGGAGCATAGGCCGAGTAGTACATTAAATTAAAGGTCTTTAGTAGTAGAACATATAAACACACAAATCTAAACTCAAAAGGATCGCTTTTAAAAAAATGACGCTGGTTTAAGTTTTGAAAATTTACAAAGAAGGTCCTGTTTTGGACGGTTTAATATTATTTTCTTAGCTTAAGTTGGGAAAGTTAAACTTTGTAAATACCTAGTGGACTTCATAAATAGTGTTTTAGGGTAGTTGGTGACTCTTCACTTCCAATGGATGATGGTCCACAAGGAGTTCGACAAAAATATTAAATATAGCAGAAGTCAACATGTACATCATTTTAAAGGGGTTGTCAAGCACAAAAAGGTTGAACCAGTACAAAATGGTAGATTCTCAAAGAATAATTGGACAAAAGTGTTTACCTACTAAATATTTTTGGAGTAAATGTTCGAATTGCTAACCCTTGTTCATGAATAACTTCATAATGTACATTTGTGCGACATGCAAAATGCATACAGCAGCATTTTCTTTTTGATTTATTATTGCATTTGAATTGTGGCCTAACGCAATACCTTACTACAAACAAGAAAATCTTTGAAAATCGGCTATTTTTTAACTTGATCAACCTTTTTAAGAAGGAGTAAAATATCCACTGCAGACGATTCTAGTTATTGCAATAAATGTAATGTTCCGTCAATGTTTTTGACACATAATCTAAAGCCTCATGTATTCCTTCAAGTCAAAATAATTTAAGCCACATAATTTAAAGCCAGCTGGACTTGCACCCTGTCAGCCATTGACTTTAAAGATACCCAGACTATCAAATTATCGGTTGTCAAGTCAAGTGAGGTCTTACTGTAACAATTTTCCTTCTGATTTAGTTTAATATCTAGCATGTTAAGAACTTGTTTCTTTTTTCAGGAGAAGAGATCCCCAATGAGCTGTTGCCAGTGTCTCAGCCTGTGAAAGAGATCCTAGGACGAGAATCTAACGCCACAGTGGAGTTATTTTTCTATGCAGAAGATGTGCCCCCTCTGGGATTGCTCTCTTATCATGTAGAGAGATTTGATGGTGGCATCGTTCCTGTGGCCGAGCGGCAGAACCTTAGCCTTCCTAATGCCAATGTGACAGCACCACTTGAAACTTCCCAAGAAACCCCAGAAGATATTGAAGTTGATAATGGGGTATGGACTTTTCAAATGATTAATCCATTAATTGTTTTCAAACTTGTAATATTTTTAACAGGATAGTAATCTAATGTACAGGGTGTCCAGCTTCGACTGTCGCATATTTTAGAGGATTGTTTGTCTGGTCAATATAAGCATAATATACCATATAACATGTGTCCTATCTCGATTCGTTTTCTATCTGTATGTGTTTTTTACAAAAATTTGAATATCTCAAAAACCGTTTGGCATACAATCAAGGGCGTAGCCAGGGGGGGTGCTGAAGGTGCTCCAGCACCCCCCAAAATTCTCATAAAATTAAATATTTTAACAATAACTAACTGAGGCTTTTTTTAACCTGCTCAATAAACCTGTGTTGATACCATGCCGGTTGGTTTATCGAACTAGTGAGAGAGGTTAGTTGGCACGGACTGTACGCAGCGTGACACTCAAACGAACGAGTCCTCTTTTGTGGTTGAGTGTACGTACGGGCAGGGTCGACGACCCGGCTGCTACTCACTACCCAGCATGCCTAGCAACTCAACTCGCACAACAGTCGTCAGATCACACTCGTAGTGCTAGCACTGTAGTATTGCTGTGTCATGTGAGTCTGTGTAGAGTTACTGTGTATTGTCTGCCATCAGGTCAGTGCATTGTTTGTACGTTAAATATTTATGTATAGTGCGATTATATTTGAAATAAAATATGAAACGTTGGCAGGTACAAAATAAAACTATTGCGAGTTATTTTTCAAAACAAAAACAAACCAAAGTAGCAATTGAAAATGAAGCTTCAGCTTGTAGTTCAACTAATATTCAAGAGTATGAAAGCTCTGGCAGTGGTAGTTGTGTTGAAGTTGAAATTGGTAGTGGGAGTACTAAAAACACTAATTCACAGCCACAGGGGCAAAAGTGTGGCGAGCTCTCTGAAAATGATATCGGTAAGATTTCAGAATTACTTTATTCTCCTCATTCTATTAAAAATATGGACCAATTGAGGCGTAAAATATTGCTAGATGCAGATGCATTTACCCCAAGTGGAAACTTTAATTTTCCAACTAATATGGCAGGCGGGCAAAAACGAAAGTTTCAACACAACTGGCTCATAAAATACCCTTGGCTGGCGTATTCACAATCCTTTAATGGAGCTTTTTGCAAGTACTGTATAGCTTTTTGTACTGAAAGCGTAGGCAAAGGGAGTCATGAAAGTATAGGTTCGTTAGTTAGCTCACCATTTACGAAATGGCAAAGTGCATTGGAAAAATTTAAAGTTCACGCCAGTACTAACTATCACAAGAAATGTACTGCTTCGGCTGAACACTATTTGAATGTTTTACGTATGAAAATGGACAGTGTTGCATCTCAAGTTGACACACAGAGAAAAAAACTGGTTGTAGAAAATAGAGAGGCCTTGAAACCCATAATTGAAAAAGTGATTTTTTGTGGGGAAAATGAGCTTCCTTTGCGAGGCAAGGAACACGATCCCGAAAACTATGGTCCAGTTCTCTTGGAAAAGCCGCATCACAAGGATGGGAAGTTCAGGGCTCTACTAAGATATAGAGCAAGTAGTGGGGACGAAAAATTGAAAAATCATCTACTTAAATCACCAAGAAATGCAATCTATGTGAGTGCTTCCATACAAAACGAGATTTTAGGTATTTGCTCAAAAATTATTCAAGACAAAATTGTAGAGAATGCAAACACATCTGGTGCCTTTACAATAATTGCAGACGAAACTTTAGATGTCTCGGGCACAGAGCAGCTTTCTTTGTCTGTACCTTTTGTTGATGAACAAAACACAGTTCATGAGGATTTCCTTACTTTTGCACCTGTAACTGACATGACTGCCGAAGGTATTACAACTGTTATCTTAGGCCAATGTACAAAACTAGGTCTTGAAATGGAAAAGTTGGTTGGTCAAGGCTATGATGGAGTTAGTACTATGAGTGGGCAATTTAACGGCGTACAAGCTAAAATAAAACAACTGTACCCAAAAGCAATTTACGTTCATTGCGTGTCTCACAGGTTGAATCTTGTATTGTCATCAGCTTTATGTGAGAAAAACGTAAGAAACTGTCTTGGCACTATGACAGAAATTTGTAACTTATTCAGAAATAATGCGTATGCTGGGAACTTACTCAAATCAAATATAAAAAAGTATATTTCAGAAAGCAAAAAAACCAGGTTGCTCAGTGTTTGTGATACTAGGTTCATTGAGAGACACGACGCAGTTAACGTGTTTGTTGAGCTTTATGAAGCTATTGTCCCCAGTTTGTTCGAGCTATCAGAGTGTAACCGTTCCATATCATCACGTGCAAGTGGACTGGTTGCTGCTATCGAGAAAAGTGACTTTTTGTTGTCCCTCTTGACTTGTGAAAAGTTGTTTACTATACTTTGCCTCTTTCAAAGTATTTACAGAGTCCGAATGCTGATTTAAGCTCAGTATACAGATATGCTACTTCTGTCATAGAGACATTGCAGGGTTTGAGAGATGAAATTGATGTTGAGTTTCACAAATTGTTTGAGTCAGCTTCTGAGGCTCATAAAAAACTCTATTTTGGTGCTGCATTGAAGGTGCCTAGACTGGCGGGAAGGCAAACTAACAGAGAAAACTATCCTCATGATAACGTTGAGGAGTATTTCAGAAGAACTATTTTTGTTCCCTCATTGGATGACTTATTAGTACACCTCAAGAGCAGAATCAGTAATGGCCAGGATGATGTGTTAAATGCACTAAGAGTTATACTTCCAAACAATGCATCCAGAAATTACGTTGATGAGATAGATAAACTGTCCCTTTATTTTGAAGACGGGGCTGCTGCTGCATCAGAAGCTAAAGCAGAGTACCTACTATGGTGCAACAAGTGGGAAAAAGAAGAGCTGGTGACAAAGAAGAAATTTCCTACTATTTCTGAATGTCTGGATAACTGCGACAAGGCATTTTCCCCACATATTCACCATTTGCTTAAAACCTTGGCAACACTTCCAGGTAAGTTCAGTTAATATTAAGGTTCAGGATTTTTTATTACTTCAGGCTTAATTATAAAATTTTCCCAAAAAAATAATAACTGGTTCAGTTACTACCTTAAATACTAAACTTTTTAAAATTCATCTTTCAGTACTGCCTTTATTAAATTACAAAATGCCTTTTAAGATGCAAAGCCTGTAAGTATTGACTTACCTTTGATACCTGTCTTTTTATGAACTTAGAACCAAACTCTTATTAAATAAAATGTAAAAAAAACACAATTTGGCTTTATGAAGTCTTTTTTGATCGTTTGTTTTGTTTTCAGTTTCAACATGCACAGCCGAACGAACATTTTCGACAATGAAAAGAATAAAAAATTACTTAAGAAACAGGATGAATGATGAAAGATTAACTGATCTTGCACTCTTGTCCGTTCACTACGGCAATGTCAGTGTTTCACCAGAACAAGTACTGGATGTAATGGCGAGCGTGCCCAGGAAGCTTATTCTCTTGTAGTTTTTTATGCCATGCCATCAAAGCAATAAGTGATGTTATCTTTTTTAAAGTAATAAAAATCACATTTTTATTTATTATTTCTTTATTTTTATCCCAATGAATTTGACTGTGTTAGTAATATATAAGGGTAATTGTCGAACGTAAAGGTAAGGCACAAAGTCACCCTTCGGTCTTACATTTTCCTATGGTCCGTAATGAATCGAAATAATAGATTTTAAATGCTCAAATTGCCTTAAAACCCACAATTTTGCCCTAAAATTTACAAAATTTCCCTGAACCCTCGTGGGTTGAGGGGGGGCTAACCCCCCCCCCTGTGATGACCCTTCAAAGTCAGCACCCCCCAAAAGAAAATCCTGGCTACGCCCTTGCATACATTACTGAATATTTGTATGAAAGTTGATCTTAAAAATATGCATTTTATGTAACAAGGCTGAATGTCTTAGACTATGAGTTTTAAAATGGCAAAAATTTAAAAAAATTTAAAATGAAATAAATATTTCAAAGTCAAATATAAAAAACTACAAATTTTAGCAGAAAATGTTTAGACACAAAATTTATATACCATATTAAGCCAAATTCAATGGTATGCAAATTATAAAGATCGTTTCATAAATACCAGAGAAAAGTAATTTTTGTGACTGAAAGCATTGTTATCCAGGTGGTGGATTTACTAGGAATGAAGCTATGTTTTATTTCGGGAATAAGTTTATTTATTTTAAGATGGTGGAAAAGACGGGATAATATTACTTTTTCAATTATTTTTTAAATAGGAGGGACCTAGGAAATGGGCCTGTAGTTCTAAAACAATTTCATATTGCTTTTTTTTGTGACAGATAGACTTTTCATGTTACGTACTAGTATTGACCTCTCAGTCTCTAATTGGTTAATAGAAAATCATTGCACAAGTTGAAGTAATGATGTTATCTTACAAATAGACGTGCTTCATTATTCCTTGGTCATTCAACATCTGTTTACAGGTACTGAAGCTGATATTCAACATTTCAACTGGCCACCTTCAGTTCATTAACAGAGAGAAGGAGGTATGGGCCTTCCACCAGAACTTTTATTTCTATGAAGGTTCCAAGGGATATAATTATAATTCGTACAACAGAGCTTCTGGCGCCTACATATTTCGCCCGGCCAAAGATGAAGTTGAAATTGTTTCTCCTTATGCCAACATTTCTATCTTTAGAGGTGAGGTACGCATACTCTTTAACAAATATATTAGCATAATGATTTATATTTGTAATTTATAAAAAAAACTCACGAAAAATTCCCAGATTAATTTATAGTGTGGTTGTTGATATTATGTTCACAGGAAAAGTGAACGTCGAATAAAATAAAGTTTAACAAAAATTAAAGTCAAGTTTACTGTTCATTAATTATTTATTAGTAAGACACCGATTATAGAGATATGAGGAATATGAGGGATGAATGAATGTGATGACTGTATACGAATTTACTAACTAAGGTCGACAGTTCCTCAGAAAAGCTATTTATTAGTAGCCCAATAGCTAGGGCAACTAAGTATTCTACAGCTTCACAAGAAATCCAAACCACGTGGTTTTGGTCTGATTTTCAGCTATGAGGGCTGTTTGATAAGTCAGTGACTTGACATTTCCTGCACAGTAACTTTAAATGCAATATTTCTTCCATCACCTGTAAGCCATGAGTGGATAACTTTCTAATTCTGAGTTAGTGTTTGATTGAAGCAGAAAAGCTTGTGAATTCTAACAAAAACAGAAAATATCTAATTTTGTGTGCTGATTTGTCACCTAGAAAAATAAAATTTCATGATTATGAATTATGAAACAGCCCTCATAACTGACAAGCCTGAGATAGTCAATTCTCTTCCTAAACAATATCTGAACCTTCAATACCACCCAATACGGACACCCCAGACTTATCTAATAGAGTCCATTTCGATGTCAACCATTGAATGGACACTAATGGATTTTAATTCTAATGGAATTTTAATTTTGTACACTTATAGTCTGTTTAATGATAGCTAGTGGTAGTGTGTAAAATTACTAGTGTTACTAAAAGACCCATTAATTAAATTGCAGGCAAGTATGTAACTGAAGTCCATCAGCAGTTCGGCCCCTGGGTAAGCCAGATCATCCGTCTCTACCAAGGAAAAGATCAGATCGAGTTTAACTGGCTTGTTGGATCTATACCTGTTGAGTAAGTATTACGTATTTTTGCATTAATGCAAGATTAACTCTTCAATTAATTCTCTCATTCCCTTAGATATGACTTGAGGATACAACTTTTTGCATATTTTAAGAAGAATATGAATGATTACATGAGTGTAGGATGAGTGTGGACGACCTGTGTAGTCTGGAGTTCTACTTATGCTCAGAAATTGCTGTATTATTAGCCCGATAACCAGGACAACAAAGGGACCTAATGTGGAATCCGAATCACGTAGTATTAGTCTGATTTTTCAGCTAATTAACAAGTCTAATACTCAGTTTTCTCCTCTTCACAACATCTAAGTGCTGACTAACAGCCAAGATTCCAAAACTAAATGGCTATCATGATTGATTATTATATATAGATTTCTCATGCAATAGAAATAATTGTACCAGTATTTTGATTAATTTACGAGGTCTGCCACTCCAGCTGGTTTAAACTGATTACATTTACACGGGACTACACTAGCGCTCTACGTTTATATAAACTCAACGCTATCACACATTTACTTCACAATAATTCTTCTTCCAGTCTACAGTACTTGAGTGAAATTTGTTTGTAAGCACGTTTCTCCACTACATGCAGACTTACTAACTGTTAATTGAATGCAGTCATGTTTAAACAGACAATTATACATTTTCTTAGTATTAATATTATTTCTTCTAATACCAATGATTTTGTGTAAGATAATTGAAAATATATTTTGATATACACTAGTCGCTCTATTTGATATACACTAGTGATATATTTAGTCGACACTACTGGCTCAGTGCTGTAACCCAGTTACTTGGAGACAAAGTGTGTGGAGATTGTAGACTCAGCCCCTCTTAATACTGACATGGTGCCTGCTCAGTGGTTGCTAATGACGATTGCACAACTAGAGATGTCTGGGATGTCCATGTTAGGTAGTAGTCATAGTTCAGATGTGTAGGGGAGAGAGCTGATTATGAGGCTTGTCAATTAGCTGAGAATCAGACCAATACTAAATGGTTCGGATTCCACGTAAAACTGTAGGTCTCTTAGTTGCCCGGGCTATTAATAAATGGCTCTTCCTGGGCATAAGTCAAACTCAGTAAACAGATTCAATAAGTCAGCCACACATTGTATTCTCATGTAATCATTCATATTTGTCTTATAATATGAATTTTGTCGGCGTCTAAGAGAATACATCCTTAATATGATGAAAAATATTTGTGATATTCAATGTGATCATTTGCATGTATCCACATCGCTGTGACTGATCTTACTGAACTGCTGTGGTCTAACTGAACATGTCCACAACACCAACCAAACTTCTCAGCAGGGCCGCCCAGAGGGGGGGGCAAAGGGGGCAAATTGCCCCGGGGCCACACAGACTTAGTTCACAGGGGGGGGGCCACATTTCATGCAATGAAAAAGAAAATACTTAATAATCTATTAGATAAGAAACGATTCAGGCCTGTATCAAAAATATCAAAAGTGATATTAGGCCAGATAAGTCTTCCAGTTTTAGTTTTAAAACGTTTAAACTAAACCATTGGTTTTATAGCAACCAGGGAGCCTTTTGGAGCAAGTTGTACACTAGTATTTGAAGTTTGTCAGCGGTCGATAGTGGTGTGACAGCATACGCTCTGGTTAGTGTGTGATTGCAACTGTACCCCTCGCCAGTTGTCTTGTTTGCGAACAAGTGTAAAGGCATGCAGCTTGTGAACACACCAAAATATAAATTCCAGTTTGCGAACATATACTTGAGTGGTGTGGACAGTGGGCCACCTCTATGAGATGTCCTGTTTTCGTACACTATTTATATAAAACATGTCAAAAGACCCACTAACTTTACATTTGTATTACTCAAAACTCCGTTTTTGGACGTGTTTAATACAAGGTGGACAAGAACGTTTCTGTATGTTTTATTTTTTAACTTTAATTTTAAAAGTATATACTACTTCAAACAAAATTTTTATACTTGTTCTAAATTCAACTCTATCTTGGCTTTTAGTGGTAGGAAAATCAATTGCTTGGTCACGTTATTATCCTGTCAAAACCATTAGTTGTGATATATTACTATTATAAACTTAAGATAATACAGCAATTGCGAATTGATTTGTATTTTTAGTGGTTTGTTGATCAAGCTTTTACCCTTATTTTGTATTTTTTCACAATTTCTGTTTATGTAGATAAATAATCTTGATTTAGTGCTTCGAAAATCCCTTCACTCATCGTAGCAAAATAATAGATCCATATAATGTGAAAACGAGTGATCAATAACCTGAGGCCTAAAGTATGCAAATTAATAAATATTAATAAAAAAAGTGGAAGCCTAAGAACAACACAATTAAATAAGCAAACAAAATTACAGTAAAAACATTTTAAATCTGTCATTTTAAAAAGGTCGAAAAGTCTTTATGAGAAAAGGTTCTTACAAACTTGGTTTCAAAGCTGGTAGTAGGCGGCGGCACTCCGTTCGAACGTGGTAACGTTGCACTCTTTCCCGGCACTGATCAGCTAATTTTTCAATATATGCACTAAATTTAAGAAATAGTAGTCGTATTTCAGTAGTAACTGTGTTTTGCACCCAAAAAACCCGCAGGCAAAATATACAATGTTGTAACAACGTGGCTGGAAGAGTTCAATTAATTGTCATGAAGGGTAGATCGGGGACATCGTCAATCATTAGTCTGTTTGTTTACTGTCGTCCATTAAAGAAATATTTTGTTATTGTAGTATTTTATAGAGTGATACTTCTGTAATTTAATGCGTTCTTTTGGATTTCCTAGTAAACTACTATAATTATCAATTAATTTAATTTGCTATGATTCATATTCCATTTAAATATTTTGAGAGAACAAAAAGTTAAAGTTTAGGCCTAGTAATTTATGGTAACGTTTTATTGAAATCAATACAAATAGACTATAAATGTTTCAATATAGTATTGTAATATACTGCAGAGAAAATTATATATTTTTACAGTATAAAAGGAATAAACTATCGATGAAACCACTAAATTACAGTAGATTTCTAGGTACTTAAATCTGGTAAATATGCATACAACATCACCGCTCGCTTACCGGATGTGCAAAATATGTGTGTATGATGCATTACATTCAACTTGCCCTACGCTATCGCGGGAGGAATTGCGTGGCATAATCTTGTCTAAAAATTATAATTTTGTTACGTTCTGTACTATCCGGATTCATCTTCCATCATACTCGTATTTAACCGGTTAACCAGTTTACTGTAAATGCAATTTTTTTACTTTTTCTCTATGTAATGTTTCCTTTGACATTTTAAATTTACTAGTTATTATGACATGAATGTTCGTAAAGACATTTTACCAATATATTATGACATAGGTCTTAATGAAAAGAGGAGCTCTTAAGTACACCGTTAATAGATAAAACAGCTTCATCATTGTTCAGATTTGTACAACTCCTTTTGAATAATATTTATTTTGTGACATTTAACTTGTTGCAACTCTTTTATTGTCTGGTTTAATTTACCCTGAAACTGTAACAGGAACAGGGGTGCATTCTCAACATATTCAGTAGAGTAGCTCTTGATTAAAAACCAATTATGCCCACGTACAGGTTGTTCCTAAACAAATAGCATAATTGATTAAAGTTAACATAACAAATCTACGACCAATCATAATAGTTTTCATAATTTTTTACTGTAACTGACGAACGAGTAAGCCATTTATATTTTTGACAGTCATTAATACAGTATTTATTTATTGTTTGTTGCGTGATAAGTGAAATTAACTAAGATTGAACCACTGTAGTGTATTGTTGAGCAGGAGGGTCAAAACCACTGTTCGTGAATGGGTATGTACGTGTGTCAATACCACTGTCACTGTACGGACGTGTACACTGTGATGTACATCAATGATATAGTATCCAATTTGACCGATATAAATTTTACTATGTTTTATGCTGAGAAAATTGAGTTGGTACAAAATGCCCTTTATTCCTGTGAAATAAAAATTGAATAGGTCTAGTTTTAAAGTTTAGCACAAAGACAAACTGAAATCACGAATATAAACTAGATGTTTTAATGTCCAACATCAATAAGCTACGTACCCAGTGGTCTACAACCTGTTTTGAAAACAATAACATAACCTCAACTCTCAGTTAACTGTTTTTAAAGCATTAGATGTTCGCGCTCACCAAATTATTTTACTTCGTGAACATTCGGCCACTTGCTCTTTAGCTAGCGAAGCCAAGTGGCCTATACAAATTTATTGGCCACTCCCTCCCTCACCCACAGCTAATATCATTGGCGAAGATGGCTCCTCAACTGGCAATCGAAGAGCTGCTGCGCCCAACTATGCAACTGCCTATGCAACTGACTGTGGCATTGCTTGGTTCGTTATTATTTATTTAATATTAAAGAATAGCAGTTTTGTTATAAGAGATTGATGTTATTGTAGCGGTAATACTTAAGGAAATGTTTAAAAAGTATATGATAATTAGAGAATAACTTACCGGAGCTTCGCAGCTAGTCCTGAGAAAACGTCCATGAACAAGAATTTTAATTACAATAGTAATCTAACGAAAGAGATGATAAGAATATCGTAGAATGTGCTTAAAGTAAAATATCAATTATAGTATATTTGACAATCAGAGTAATTAAATTTATTTTGAAGTGAAGGAAGGGGCCACATGGTAAACTTTGCCCCGGGGCCACCAAAAGTCTCTGAGCGGCCCTGCTTCTCAGAGTAGCAGAAATTTAAGTGACACTGGTATCTTTAGTGCTTGTCATTGTGATGAATCTTCATATTTAAAACTATAATAAAAGTAATATTGATTATATACTTTTTAATGCTTTACTACTATCTATTTAGGATCCAAAAAACAAATAAATATCTTTTTAAAATCACTCGAAGAATAATATCAGAGAGTGTACAAACTTTTTTTAATTTCTCTAGTTGTGGTCTTTGTGGTCAATTTCATAGCACATATAGTAATTTTATCAACTATGATCTGTAAAAATTCAAATCTCTGTTGTTCTATAGTTAATTATATTATTGTAAGTTTATATTTAAGAATATATTCTGTCTAAAAATAACAATATATGTCATTATTATAAACCAGTATTTTGTTCAGGAATGTATGATTTGTTGATTACAGAAAGTGGATAGGCAAAGAGGTAATCACCCGGTACAAGTCACAGCTATTGACCAACGGAGTGCTGTACACCGACAGTAATGGACGTCGCCTGATACAACGAGTGCGCAATCACCGTAAGTCATGGAACTTGACTCTAACTGAACCAGTGGCCAGCAACTACTACCCCATCACCTCTGCAGCTGTGGTCCTGGGAAACCGCCATCGAGTTACTGTGCTCACTGACAGGCCGCAAGGTGCTGCCAGTCTCGCTGATGGCCAAGTGGAACTCATGGTGAGTTCTTTGGCTTTAGCCATTATGAGGAATCAAGTTTAATTTATTTCTGTTAATTATCTTACTGTTACAAATACACTATTACTTGAGGAGAGTAATTTGTTATATTGTATGCAGATATTTGACTATTAACACACTCGCTGTGTTCAAAGTATTGATATGTGACGCACGCTGAAGGCGTATTTATCCAACATTGGATATAGGTAAACCATTTGTGTTAGTGTGAGGCTAGCATTGCATAGGAGGTATAACATGCCATTACAATGTGTTTGTGGGACAACAATAAACATTCTTGATTGACTATCGCCGGTAGTGTGGTCAGAACATTACAAACTACTATTCCTTCATATTGTTTCGGTGTAGCACGTTTAGTTTTGTGAATGTAGTGCATATTGTAAATATATTGATATGGTAAATATTTTTATTGTTAGTGTTTATAAAAAGTTGGGCGATAGCAATAGTGAGGGGCTCTTTTAGAACAGAATGTGACTACTAGTGAGTCAGAGTGTAGAAATGGCGACCTTTAGAGGAACGGACGATGACATCACCAGTGATTACAACGCAGAGAAGGAGTTCAATCCATCATGGTTACTCAACACACGAGGCTGTGGACACAATTACACATTTTTGAGGAAAAATAAGTTATTGCAGTCTGTACCAGGCAACAATTGACAAATTAACTGGTTTCATTTATTATTGGACGTTTAAAAGTTAAAGTTCGTCTTATTTTACCAGGCGAAGTTAGGGCTAAGAAGCCCTCTCTAACACTTAACCTGGGGACCAACATCATAAATTCACTTAGGTAAGATCTTATCAAACCAAAATTGATAGCTTTCATTTGATTACTATTTCATATGGACTGTTTGATTACTGTTTCCAACCTCTTATCGTGATGTGAAACAGCCAGTCAAACAGTATGGCGCAACAATGCATAGTAGTCTACAGCACACTCCCCCACTACATCAGAGGTTCCCAACTCACTGCGGTCTTCGGACCACTTTACCAGACATAAATAGTATCGCGAACCACCTTTTGCTAAAATACTTGAAAACAATTTTTTTTAAATGAAAATAAAATAAAATTAAAATAATTATGAAACACAATATTTATTCTTATCACAAAATTACATTCTTATCACAAAATTGTAGTATAAATTTGAGTTTTGGATTACACTTTTATAACAAAATTTGAATTTTACACATTTTGTAGCAATGGTGTTAGTGTGACTTCCGAGCCCGAAGATTGAGGTTGAGAAATTTTGGGTGGGTGGTTCTTGCTTAGTACTATTTGTATAATGCTGCTTATGCTAAGCCGGTTTCCTTGTTCAGTTTTAATTTCTAACAAGGTTAAAATCCTTACCTACACAAATAGGTTGTTGAAAACACTCTAAAACTTGTTCAACTGCATTAATCAAACATGGCTTTACTAGATAACAGTAACAAAAAACAGTAAAACAGAGTAAACACTCACAGACCAAATTGTAATTGCACAAAATAATGTAATTGCAGTCAAAATGAACAACACCAACTCGACTCGCCGTCTCTCCCCTCTTTACACCTGACAGTAACTAACCAGAGCCTATGTGATGCGTGTGCAACTACTCAAAACTAGAGGAAGTAGATAAAGTATAACCAGTGTAGATCGCTTTTATGTGTGTTCTGCTGTTTCATAGCCAATAGCGTATTATCAATTGAATATGAAAACCATATTACAGTAACAAATCAACACTTCTAGTATGTTTTATTTGTCATATTCTACTTAGCATTTTTTTTCAATTCCATTATCTTTTGTTTCCTTTAAGTCCCTTACGGACCACTTTCAAGGGTCTCACAGACCAACTGTTGGGAACCACTGCATTACATCCTCACCTGTTGCCGAGCGTCTGGTGCCATTAAATGTTAATCTAGCACCGTATAAATATGGCTACTACAATTAACTATCCCATCAAGTGTAATCCAATTAATTATAGGAAGTGTAATCCGATTCTTGCAAGCTGAAGGTTTAAGCGCAGTAGAAATTCATAAAAGAATGTTACAAGTTTAACAAAAAAGTCACAACTCACTTCTGGAGTTATGCTTGTCTTTGATAACACCCGTCCACATAGTACTGCTCTGACAAAATGTCTCCTTGTGGGTTTCAATAGGACATTTTTGGACATCTGCCATACAGCCCTGACCTCTGAGTGATTTTCACTTATTCCTTTGAACTGAAGAAATGGCTGGGAAGGTAGAGCTTCCGAACAAACAACACACTTCGAAATGCCGTGAAAACGCAACTCAAATTATTGACGTAATATCCTTTGAAGAAGGTATTGGAAAAATCGTACCACGTTACGACAAATGCCTTAATTTAAATGGTGATTTTGTAGCAAAGTATCTAAGTATGTATGTCACTTTTCATAATTAATTATTTCATTATTCTTATTAATTTTATTCCTATACCACATTGCAGGAGATTGTAGGCGATAAGTTCCATGCTCAGTCCTCTTAGTAGAGACAGGCATCCACTCAATGGTTGCTATCAACTTGGACACTACCAGAGAAGTCTGGGATATCCATGTTGGATGGTAGTCAGATGTTGTGTAGGAAAGAGAACTGAGTGTCAGACTTGTCACTTAGCTGAAAATCAAACCAACTCTACGTGGTTCGGATTCCACTTAAAGCTGTAGGTCCCATAGTTAGCCTGGCTATTAGGCTATTAATAAATAGTCCTTTCTGAGCTAAGTCAAACTCAGATTGTAACAATGACTTCACTTGTTCATCTACACTCATCACACTCATTCGCCTATATCTTGACGATCGGCGTCTTATAAATGAATAAAGTGAATAAAAAAACAAAAGAAAAACAGCCCTTGTATGAATGATATATATATATATATATATATATATATATATATATAAATGGGTAAAAAAAGTACTATCTTAAAGATGGACAGTTAATTCTTCACGAGAAATCTCTCATCTTTAAAATAGTATTTTTATCCCATCTCCAGACATAGTGATCCAATAAATAAATATGGTAAGTTTGGAAAAATGCTGCCTTTAATTTTTCATAAATAATTTTTAGTAGCTGGTATTGTTATTTTAATAAACAAATGTTTATAGCAGTTAGTCCTGTTTTCTTCAATTCAATCAATAATAAACAACCATTTTAGTCTTGTTTCATCAAAATAATAAGTAAATTTGAATTCTTCTTACTTATTTTTGCTTTATTTTTACTGCACTTACATCAGTTTCTCTACAATGTATGTTTGAAAATTTAATGTATTTAAAAAAGTTATTGGATATAATAAATGGGGTTTCATATCCGATTTCTTGAATTTAATTTTGAATTACTCTAAAACTACTGAAGGTGCAGTTCTGAAATCGATTTTAGTTGCTTTTCCAGGTAGTACATAAGATACATCCAAATTTGCAACTTAGTGTATCTTTTCAGTTGTTCAGTTTAAATTTATTTCACTCTTTGGCCAGGATTCATGCTGAAATATTTAGATAGCTGTAACTCACTCATGAAACTTGGACCTATGCTTTATAACATTTTAAAATATTTTACTAGTAAATTGTGCTACTATTTACTAATAGTAATTAGTAAATAGTACTAATTGTAATTAGTACAAAAAGTTGCTGGGGCAACCGGAGATCGCCCTGGGGCCTTCAGTCAAAGGAGGTCCCAAAGAGGATGTATGGAAATTAAAAATGTACTGATGTTTTGAGGACGTGTAATAAGACTTTTTAAACTAAATCATTTATTTTTCGTGTCTAAAAATATATATATATATATTCAAATATTACTGATTTTAATTAGTTTCACCAGTGGTTTAGACAAATTAATGTGGCTTAAACATCGTCGGGTGTCTTACCGTCTCGGATAGCGTTAGGGCCAGTGCTGCGATATGGCAGCAGCCTGCTTGCTCTGTCGCCATGCTGTAGAAGTGGGGAGAGAACTTCATGAATTACTCTGTATATATATTGTAGAGTTACGAATATTCTAAAATTAATTAAAAAACAAAAATAATACACATAAGTTGGTACCATAATAAGTATGTTTGTTTTAGCTGCACCGCAGACTGCTGTATGATGACAGCAAGGGTGTTGGGGAACCTCTGGACGAGATACAGTTTGGCAAAGGTATGATGTCTGGTGGCTTACACATTGTTCAGCTGAGCAAAGCCTACAAGGTAAGAGATTGGATGTTATATTTATAGATATGATTGCAACTTATTATGAAGCTTATAAGTTACCTTAATACCCATTATTATAATCTTTTATGCATTTTATTTGTTCATCTCAAATCTCAGTTTGAGAAGAAAAAGTACAAGTTCAGATAGTTAATTAAGAGAAATGTTTAAGATTATGACTCCTCTCTTACCCATCCACCCATACATACAAATGATCAACATAAATAATGTGCTACTCACTCATCTACGACCCTACCACCCACTTAAAAATGTGGAGAGGTGACATTCCCACCTACCCTACACTTACAAAATTATAGACCCTCTCGCTCACCCATATACCTGCAGAAGTATTGACCGTCTCACCCACCTGTACACATACTAAGGTATTAACAGACACTCCTACCCACCAATACATGTACAGAATTATTTATCTTGACCAATTACCTCTGTACATGTATGGGTGTGTGGGTAGGTCATCACCATCTTACAATTTTGGGTAACTATTTAAAAATGTATGATACGGTGGTATTGGCCTATTACCCTCCTATAAATGTACGGCGGTATTGATTCATTCATTGATTCAGGTTTATTAACTGTCCTGCAGGATTGGTTGAGTGACTGAGTGATGAGCATTTATTATAGTAAATAATAATTGTCAAATAGTTAAAGTGTCTCAAAATAAGGAAAAGTTATGAACCTTTTATCTTACAGTACAAAGTAATTAAGTCATTCACTTAATGGGATTTAAACAACATAAGTATATTTATCATATAACAAGGATTATAATAATGAACTAAAAAAAGTCACATTCATTGTTTAATCCACAATCAGTCGCGCCCAAATTTTAACGTCAATAGTCAAGCGTGTAGGGGTTCCCTAACATGTGTAAACTTATTAAATAACACTTAATTTAATAAATTAACAATAACTTATTAAATATAAAAATTTTTTATTAATTACAAATACAGTAAACTCTTAATTTAACAAACCCTGGTTGAATGAACTTTGGATTTAATGGACAGCTTGCTATACACTGTACTCCACACTGATGGAAGTTTTATAAAAAAAATTATTCATAAAACATGTAGTTTTTCTAAGGTAACTTCAAATATTCCATATACAGTTATTATTAACAATAGATGGTAAAAAATTACCTCTGTTTTGTTCCACCACCAACCAATCTTTCGTATTTTCGGCACTACCGGTTTCGAAGGATGGCCTTCATCTATCTTCATGTGCACTTGGGCTTCACTCAACACATTAAAGTTCAAATTCTTCCACTTGTCAGTTTGAGATTGAATCACCAGTAGAGTAGAGGGGGTTGGTGATTCATGGAGAGGGTGGTGTTGCCAACCTTACTTTACTGGATTGTTTAATTTTCTATTGTGTTTTCTATGTTGTATTATTGTGTCAAATATTTTGTTACTTTGAAAATCGGTCTGTTCATTTAGTATTTGTAGAGGATTTTGTTTTATTGATTTGTAAATTTCAAACTGTTCATCAACGTTCATTTTAACAGTTTGAAATTTACAAATAAATAAAACAAAATCCTCTACAAATACTAAATGAACAGACCGATTTTCGAAGTAACAAAATGTTTGCTACAATAATACAACATAGAAAATTAAACAATTCAGTAAAGTAAGGTTGGCAACATCACCCTCACCATGAATCACCAACCCCCTCTAAATCTACAGTTGGTGATTCATCTACATTCAACAAAATTAAAGCAAAAACATTAAAGAACATCACACTCTAGTCTCCTTTGATATAGAAAACCTTTATACCTACATTTCAGTTAAAGAACCGTTAAAAATTCTAAAAGACAATTTGAAGAAAAATCAATCCATGAACAGTAAATGTAAACAACATTTAATATCTCTCCTTGCAAGTTATATTAGAACAAAATTATTTTGAAAACGAAGGAGAATATTTTCAACACCAAGATGGACTAGCTATGGGAAGCTCTTTGTCTTGCATCTTAGCCAACCTATTTTTAAATTATATTGAAAGCAAAAAATAATCATGAACGAAAATAATAATTATTTCAAAAAATCACACATTACTACAGACATGTTGATATATTTTGCTTATACAATGGAAACCACAGACAAATCCAAATTTTCAGCAAGTATTTAAATACTATTTATCCAAACCTAAGATTTACATCTGAAATAGAAGAAAATAATAGTTTAAATTATTTGGTTTTAACCATCACTAAAGTTAACCAGAAATTTAAATTCAAGATATATAGAAACCCCACAGCCATAAAATACACTCGACTTCGAACCACCCAATGAACCACAAATTAGCAGCTTACAACTCATACAACCACAGATTAGTAAGTATACCAATGGACAAACAGGAGACAATAGACAATAGACAATAGACTTTATTTCCATGATCTTAAAGAACAGGTAAATGCGTCAAATACAATGTAAAATAACTTAAAAGGATTCAAAAAATTCTTCTAGTCGATAAATGGGTGTAGCCAAAAACCAGGTTTGCAGCTTCTTTTTCAATTTTGGTATTGTACAGTTCTTAAAATCTTGTGGCAGCTTATTGAAGAGTCTTGCTCCGACGTAAGAAGGCTTCTTTGTGAAGAGTGCAGATCTGTGTGCAGGAAGATGGTAATCCTGGGCTTGCCTAGTGAAATGGTGATGTTTTGATTCATTTCGAATTAGGTCCTGCTTTAATGCATAAGATATAACATCAATTATGTAAATTGAGCCAACAGTCAGTATCTGCAGGTTCTTGAAAGCCTCTCTGCAACTTTCACGTGGAGTGAGGTTGGCCATGAGCCGTACTGCCTTCTTTTGAAGAACCAGGACTCGATTTAGATTGCTGTTGGACGATCCTCCCCACAATGTGATACCATATCTTATGTGGGTCTCAAAAAGGGCGTAATAGGCTGTTTTCAAAATATTTGGTGATGCAGTGGCTTTGACTCTTCTTAGTGCAAAGAGAGCAGTGCTGAGCTTAGAACACAGGATATCAATGTGGCTGTTCCATGATAGTTGTTGATCAAGAATCAGGCCCAGGTATTTAGTTTCCTCTACTCTTTCTAGGTCTGGAGGTTCTGAGATGTCGTCTTTGAGTCTCCCGAAATTAAGAAGCTTGGTTTTTGAGGGGTTGAAAACCAAGTCATTTCCAAGGCAATACTGTTGGGCTACATTCACAGAGATAAAGGTGGAAATTTCTAGTGCCTCTTTATTGTTGCTGCTAGTTATAAGGACAGTGTCATCGGCGTACAGGATAGAGTGGCAGAAGTCTTTCAGATAATTTTGTATGTCTCCTGTGAATAGGATGAATAGGACAGGTCCCAACACTGATCCTTGTGGAACACCTCTAGTAATTAATTTTTCGGTGGAAACCTTCACCTCCGAGACCCCGTTGTGTACTTGTTTCAGTTCAACGATTTGTTTCCGTCCTGTAAGATAGCTTTCAAACCACTTGATCGCTGTACCTTTTACCCCTAAAGCCCTTATTTTAGAAATTATCATGTTGTGTGATAGGCAATCGAAGGCCTTACTGAGGTCTAAAAAAACATTTGATATGGAGCATCCATCTTCAAGTTTGTCTATTATGTATTCTACCAATTCAGAAAGCGCAGTACTAGTTGATTTGCCAGGTATAAAGCCATGTTGTCCTTTGGGCAATAGATTATTGGAAGTCAAGTGGTCAAAAAGACGCAATAGGATAATTTTTTCTATGATCTTTGATATGGTGGGGATTAAGGAGATTGGCCTAAAATTTTTTATGTCCGTTTTACAACCTTGCTTATGAAGGGGGTAAATTTTAGACAATTTTAATTGTGATGGGAAAACCCCTAGTGCTAAGGATCTATTAATTACATTAGTCAAGGGCTGGCATAGTTTTTCTTTACAGAGCTTAATCAATTTTGAAGAGATGCCATCAATTCCAGTAGATGAGGAGGACTTCATGGATTCAATAATAGTTAACACTTCTTTGGTAGACGTTAGTTTAAAGTTTAAAAGTTCTTCCCCTTGAAAATTGTCAGCTATGTCATAAGGTTGAACAGTCTGTAAGTTGTTTCTCTGCAGAGTGTTGTCAGCTATTGTGTTAAAATAGAAGTTGAAATGTTCTGCAATACTTGATAAATCTTCGACTGTTCCATCCGGGGTGTCCAGTCTCCAGACTGTCTCTGATTCTGCCTTCTTTGATGACCTCTCACTGTTAATTATTTGCCATATAGCTCTACTCTTGTTGTTTGAGTCAATTATGTGTTGTTGGGTGGCCTCTTTTCTTAATTCCTGAAGTTTTAGGTCATATGACTTCTTTTTTTGGCTGGTAATGATTTTATCCTCAGCTGTTCCACTGTTGTTGTACTGTTCCTTGGCTTGGAGAAAAGATGTCCGAAGTTCAGCAAGTTCGGGACTGAAGGTCATTCTAGGTTTAAAATGATTTTTCCTGTTCCTTGTTTTTGTGAGTGGGCACGTAATATCAAGAGCTGTCACAAAAATTCCAATTAGGTTTGAGTAGGCGTCTTCTATATCTGTAGCTTGATAAACTCTGTCCCAAGACTGAATGTTAAGAAGGTCATTAAGAGCTAAGAGATTGTTGCTGTTTAGTGCCCTACGGAAAGAAAAGGATTGAGTTCCTTTTTTCAAGGACACTCCCATGCTGCATAGTTGGCCTCTATGGTCTGATAGCCCAGCTTCCACTAGTTGATACGAAATTGTATTTGGGCACATGTTGGTGCAAATTATATCAATGGATGTGGCACTATTGGCAGTTATTCTAGTGGCAGGCAACGGACTCCTCGAAATATTGAATTGGGACAGAAGTTCATTTAGTTTGTTGTTTTCATTTGAGGCTACAAGTCTATTTATATTTATATCACCTAAGATGCATATGTCTTTGTTGGGGAGAGACTCCAGATTTCTGGCAAGTAGATCTAGTGCTTGGTCCAAGGAAGCAAGAGGCGGTCTATATAGTCCAATAATAAAAATATCTCTTTTCCTACTTATATGGACCTTAACGGCTGTCATTTCACATATAAGTTCCTCGCTGTTGAGGGGGACACATTCCACTTCATATCCGATGTTGTTACTCTTGAAAATGGCAACACCCCCTTTTTTGTAGTTTTGTCTGCTATACTCAGATATCAGAGAATAGTCTATTAATCTAACATTTTTAATTGTTAAGGGATCTAGGCCATGTTCTGAGAGAACAACTAAATCAGGTTGGGTAAGGTGGAGGTAATGGTTTAGCCGATCTACTTTGTTGCTTATTCTGTCGATATTTTGGTGATATACTGTGAATTTTGATCCTTGGCTACTATTTTTAATTTTCCCTTTTTCTTTTGGGCTGTCGATAAAAAATGTTCCCCAGTTTCTAGAGTTTGATTTTCAGGTGTTGTTGAAGTCAAAATCGGCTCATCTATGTAGGTATGAGTTTCTTTATGATGTTGAAAAATGATTTTTCCTGTAGTGGATTCATTCATGTTTTCATTTGGTGAATTGATTTCTATTGAGAATGTCTTCATAGTCTGCTGCCCTTTGTTGAGATTAATAAAAAATTCTATGTATTGATCGTAGAAATCATCAAGGCCTTGATCAGCAGGACGCTTTATTGCATTCAGAGGGGGATTTTTAATCGTAAGGAATCTTTGGCCATCCTTACTGGTCAGTTCCATGGGTCCGGATTCCATGAAAGTATTTCTCTTATAGGCTAAGTGTGTGGCTGAAGCTGTTTTTTGGTGTTTAGTCTTCAGATTAATGATTGGCCCAGCCTGTGAAACTTTTTTAGGTGTCTCTATGGACCTAATTTGGTATTTTTCTCTGTGTTTGGAAGCTTTAAGTGAGACGCTGAAAAATTTTTGTGCATTACCTCCTTTCCCTACTTTTGTCATTAGCTTGGGTTTATCAATATTGTTTTTAAGATTCTCATGACATTGAAATTGTGGTTTTGATTCCCTGTCCTTAAGCAGACTTTCCAGTTTATCTTGTCTTAGTTTTAATCGAGTTAGTTCTTCCAAAAGGTAAGTGTTTGGGGACAGTTGTGAAATAATATTAGGGACACTTGACCTAATTTGGGTGTCAGTTTGTGTTCCACAATGCGAAAACTCTTTGATATTATCTTCAGTTTGGATTATCTTATGTCTTTTGAGGGCGGCTATGTCATTCGCTTGTTCATTCATTATGTGTTCATATTTTTTAATGATATCTATTTGACTTTTGTCATGGATTTCAAAAATAGTGGTCAGCTCATCCCTTAGCTCTCTTTCTTTAACCAGTTGTTTTTCAAGTTGTTCAATGGTCTCAACTAGTGTTTCAACTCTATTAGTTAGCGTCAAGTTTTTATTTTCAAAGTCTTCAATTGTTACTCGATGCTTCCCTTCGTCAAAATTATTTTGTTCAGAGATCATCTGCGCAAGCTTAGAGTTAGTTAGTGTTAGGCTATGAACTTCCTGCTTAAGTTTATTATTTTCAGCTAGAAGAACGGTCCCGGCCTCTGCTGCTAATGTGATTGATGTCTCGATGTCAGTCTCGGGCATGCTTGATATTATTTCTTCTATGTCTTCAATTGTGTTGTGAAGGTCTGGTACATTATAGTGATTCACACTATTATTTTCCATGGTTATTGAAGCTTGTTCTGAACATATATTTCTAAGATTTGTTTCTGGGAGTTCTAAAGCATCTTTGTCTGCAGTTGCAGCTTTAAAAGCACTTGCCGCCTCACTTAGAGCCTTGTTAAACGTTTTGTTAATACAATTGTTTGTTAAAGGTATACCAAATTTGTGAGCATTATCTTTGTAAGAGAACACATTGGAGTCCTTGACATCCATCTCTGTATTGTCCCCAAAAAAAGAGATGTTATATCTAATGCTTTTTTTGTTTGTCGGGTAAAGGATACCAGTTATCTTTCCTGGCCAGTGTCGATATCCTCTCAATTTAGCAAAAACAAAATCCCCTTCAGAATATTGAGACTTATTATGAGTCATAATATAAAATAAAATAAACAGCTATAAAATTTTGGCTGGTTGACTGGAGTTATTAAGTTTTAAATAAAGAAGGACAGTTTTTTGTCTTACAGTGTTTGACTGGTTCACTGGGGTTATGAAATTTTGAGTGTAGACAGTTTTTTGAGCCTGGTTTGACTGATTCCTATTGTCAAGATTTATAAAGAGAGACAGTTTTTTAAGCCTGGTTTGACTGGTTCCAATTGTCTTATATAGGGGAAATAGTCAAAACTGAAAAGTTGCTCTTGTATAGGGAGATTGTCAAAAATTAAATGAGAGTTAATTGATAGTAGTACAACAATGATATAGCAATATTAAAAATTATAGCATTAGAAAATGGATATGAACCAACACTAATTGAGAACATCATAAGAAAACAAAAAATAACAAACTGGCCAAAACGATAACGAACTAAAGAAATATATTGTAGCAGTTTTTTAAGAAAATATGTACCATATCTCCAATAATGTTTATAGTTCATTAGGTTAAAAAATAGCCTTCAGAACAACAGTAAGCCTGAAACAAATACTAAAAGTTAAACCACAATGCAACAATAAATTCATGAAAACAGGAATTTACAAAATTGAATGTAACAACTGTCCAAAACACTACATAGGCCAAACGGGCAGATCTTTCAAAAACCAGATTTAAAGAACATATCCCCAACAAGAACTATAAATCTAAGTTTGCAGATCACCTAACAGAATACAACCACAATATCACAGAAACAGAAGAAACTTTCAAGATTTTAAAAATTTGCAAAAAAGGAATAAAAATGAACAGTTTGAAATGTACAAATCAATTTTAAAAAATCCTCTACAAATACTAAATGAACAGACCGATTTTCAAAGTAACAAAATGTTTGATACAATAATATAACATAGAAAACACAATAGAAAATTAAACAATCCAGTAAAGTTAGGTTGGCAACACCACCTTCTCCATGAATCACCAACCCCCTCTAAATCTACCGTTGATGATTGAAACTCAAACTGTCAAGTGGAAGAATTTGAACTATAGTGTGTTGAGTGAAGCCCAAGTGCACCTGAAAAACCGGTAGTGCCAAAAATACGCAAGATTGGTGGCGGAACAAAACAGAGGTAATTTTGTACCGTCTATTGTTAATTTCAACCAATTAGGATAATACCAATAGCATAGTAATAGTTATTATTATTCAGTTATCCTAAAACCCTTTATCCTTATTGATTAATAATTTTTTTATAGTAATATATATTTGTGTATTTTATTGACAATGATCTTTCAGCATTACAGGTAGTTTTGAGTAAGGTGTGGCAATCTCATAACAGCTTGCAGTGATTCACCCTGATTTAACGAACAATCGGCTTTAATGGACTAGAGCCCACCCCATTTAGTTGTTAAATCAAGTTTACTGCAGTTATAAAATAAGTATTACAAATGTTAAAATTCTTAGCTGTAAAAAAAATATATTTTAAAACCGTTTGTAAAACACATAAATAGGCATTTTAGAGAAACATGAATAGTTGCGCCGTTAGGGGTCACTAACAATCGCATTGACACAACAGGTTGCGCTGCTAGGGCAACTCTAACAGGTGAAACATCACTTTACCCCCATCCCACATCTCTCCGGAACACTTAGTCATCCGATTTACTACAAAAATATATAACTCATACGGTCAATGACATATAGCTAGCTCAGTGTGCCTGTAAGCAAGCAAACAAAAAAAATTCCTTTACAACAACTTTTTTTGTTAGGGCTTACCTAACAGAGCGACAGATCGTGGGTTAATCTTATGAAAATAACTTATCATGAATTATTTTCTTCCCACAGGAATCACGCTCTAAAAGTGAAATCTCCACCGCCAATTCCACCAACGGTACCAATGCCACTAACACAACAGATACTCTGTACAAGTACAGAGATGGAGCTGAGCGACACAGGCTGGAAGCACTTCGGCTAGCCTACGGACCTCTTCTTACATTTTCCCGCACTCAACTGTCAGCGGCTGAATGGTCCAGGAAGTACAGAATGAAGGTAATTGTTACATATTGGTTAAGAAATCACAACTTAAACCTCAAAGCGGAAGCTATATTTCCCCTAAAAGATAGTAACCTTTTGGGCCATTTTGCAGTCTTATGCTTAAATAATTAGTAAAACATACTTGTCTTACTTAAATGTAACTTATTTGGTACTATTCCAAATGAATCAGTCAAAATTATTAATTATACTTTCATATTAATTTATTTTAATTTTAGAAATGATATATATTATGTTACATACCTGGCTGTGGTTCTAAGCATGGAGGAGGTGTAATGCAAGCGAGATAGTGAATATCCCCAACCATACTTCTCCTACGTCTATTGTGTACAAACTGTTCAAAATCTTATTTAGGTTGGCTGCTAGTTTGTGTGATAGTGCTTGTGTTTTTGAAATTAAGATAAAAAACTGGAATAAAGATTGAGATAGTAATAACAATAATAATTAACATAATAGTGCTTCCTCTACAAATTATATTGTGATTTTACAACTACTTATTTGGTTATGTGCTACGAAAAAAATATAAAAACTCATTAAATAATAAAATATATTAAAAGAAAAAACAAAAAACAGCTGATTTTTTTCTACCCGAGAACACGGTAATTAGAAAATACTGTAGGTATCACGACGAGGTTATGCAGTAGACTGTTACATCACGTAGGCAAAATCAGCTGGTTTGATTATTCTATGAAATACTGGCAACTAAATCACGTGGAAGTATTATCTAGATACCGTGTCTGAGATGTTTATTTTTTTTGCAATGTACAACTGTTGTTGAAGAGGGAAATCCACTAATGCGCATGCTCAAATCACACGCCCAGAACTATGGACTGGTCAATATGACATTAACATCTCTAAACTTGTATGGACCAATCTAATTCCATCGTATTTTCTGGAATTTTTTATCTAAATAATATACAGTAACTTGATATACAATGTTAGAATTTTAAATAAGTAAAACACAGTTGTTTTAACATCATCTGATGTATACGAGAAACAAGATTTTGACAGTATGTACTAAGCTGCGTTAAAAATTTGTCATGCCTTCGCAATTTGCGTGGCATGCAATTGTATGCGCTCCTCTCTTGCTTACCATCGATATGAGTTATTGAATATGTTTTTTTGTGACTAATGTTTTATCCAGCTTTAAATATATCTGGCTTGACCTGCACCACATTAGGTCGGATAACCGAGGTTGTACTGTACCAACATTAATTCATTGGGACAGAAAAACTTGTTGCTCAAAGTTGAATGATGAATGAAATGGTTTCAGTACACTGGACTGCTGAAAGAACCACTGCCTCTAAATGTACACTTACTCACCTTGGAGCGTTGGACCAATGCTTCCCTTCTGATCAGGCTGGAACATCTGTTTGAGGCCAATGAACATCCTGTATTCTCACAGCCAGTTAGCATTGATCTTAGGGTAAGTGTCAGTGATTTCATTTATTAATGGAAAGACAATAAGAAATATGCCATTAATCAGTTTAATTGATTAGATAGAAAGGTGTGCTATGAAGAAAGATGGATCTCAAACGAGTGAAAGGTTATCAAGATTCACGTATCAATTTATTGATTACTAAATAGGGGGGGGGGGGCATAAATACAATGAGTTTTACCACATGTTTTAATATTCCGTGTTTAAAACCAAAAATATATCTCTGGGAAATTGTCTTTGTAAAACTTAAACCACTCCTGATATGTTTGGGAGATTATAAGCGATAGGTTGTGTGCTTGGTCCTCTTAATACCGGCATGTGGTCTGCTCAATGGTTGCTATCGGCGTGGACACTACTAGAAAAGTCTGGGATGTCCATGTTGGGTGGTAATCATTGTACGGATGTTGTGTGGAGGAGATAACTGAGTATCAGGCTTGTTAATTAGCTGAAAATAAGACCATGGTTCAGATGCCATGTAAAGCTGTAGGTCCCTTAGTTGTCCTGGCAGAGTTCATGCCGAGAGAAGAAACAATAAATTCAGGTGCATACATTGAAATTCTTCAAAGACTTAAACTTGCCATCCAAAACAAAAAATGCAGAATGCTACCTTCAAAAGTGCTCTTTATTTGTGGCAATGCTCAGCCTCGTGCCAGTGTAGACACAGGAAGAACTTCAGAGACTAAATTGAGATATCTTTGGACATTCTCCCTACAGCTCTGACTTAGCACCCAGTGTTATCACCTGTTCCAAAAACTTAGGGATTTTTTTGAGCGGAAAACAGTTTGAAAATGGCGAAGACCTCAAAGAAGCTGTGACATTGAGGCTTCCATCTTTGGCAGCTGAGGGGTACAAATGTAGATATTGAATAACTGGTTTCACATTAAAACAAATGTCTGGAAGCTATAGCGACTACATCGAAAAATAGATAGATCAGGTGCTGTAATGTTGTAATAATATAGTTTGGTGCTATAAATTTTTTTTTTTTTTTTTAGTTACTGGTATACCAAGACATTCTTTACTTTCTGGATGACCCTCATAATAAAAAGTGTCTTCTATTAGATTTATATAAGTTAGAAGCAATATGCAATAACTACCTCACATATTTGTATAGTGATATTGAATGTGAAGAGTTGCGATAGTTTAGTATATATTAAGCTATTCGTAAAGGACAATCACATCAAATATCCATAACTGTGGCTTTCTAAACTAACAAGAGATTACAAAAATCTGGTAAATCTCTTGTGTTTATAGGATTGTAATAAATTCAGAATTTATATAACATTTGAATGCCTAAATAAATATGACTAACAAAATATTTTCATTTTTTACAGAATTTGCTCACAGATTTCAATGTGACTCAGGCTGTAGAACTGAGTCTTGCGGCCAATCAAGAGCGAGCCAAGATGTCTCGGATGCGATGGAACCATGAGGGTACACGTGTAAACGTAACTCGTCAACCAATAGAACCAGACTTGGTTGCTGTGCTCACACCTATGGATGTTCGGACATTTGAGTTGTTTGGCACGGTGCGAAAACCTGGCGTGTGATAAGTTTAGAGTCAGTGTAAAGCACATTACAAACAAACTCCTCTATCTCTTTGTTTTATCCTATCTTCTTTCTCTTTTGAGACAACCATCAATAAAAAACAATCCCTCCTGTGTAAAAATTAATTTTACATATTTCAGTTTTACAGACAGATTGGCAATCCATAGTTTGTACTTAGACTAAGAGATTGAAGACTGGAAAACAAATTTTGTATAAGAACAACGTTTATTTTATTTAAAATGTCTGATAATGCATAAACAACATACTATTATTTATTTATTTTTTAATTTTACATTCTTATTTATGTAATTAATTGTACACTCTAGGAGTCTAATTCATTTCAATTCAGTATATGTTTTTAAATATCGAGTTGGCTTTGGATTTTTTTCCCTCTGTTCCTCATAGAATATATCCCAAATCAGTTTTGAAGTTTTCTGCAACAACCGATTTTAGACAAATTTGTAATGAGTGAAATATGATTTGGTTTTGAAGTAAAATTCAAAATCCACACCATTGTTTTGTTTATAAATAATGCTGCTATTAGAGATGAATATCTGCATATAGCTTCAGATCCAGAATAATTATAAAAACCACAAACTTAGATTTAACATGCCATGCGTTTCTATTTGTAATATATCTAATATATCATATTAAAATTGATAAACTACTAGAAAACCCCTTGCTTTCCTCTGGATTGGCTCTCTATGATTGCTTACCCTTCCCTCCATGGTTCTCTCTAAACCATAACATAAATATAAAAGCTCCTAGAAAAAATTTTATTTGCAATAATTTCAGAGGTAGTAGAAATTACTTTAAATATTTCACACTGAAAGCAAAATAAGAAAAGCTTTTGGGTTATGTTATGTTTTTTGTATTAGCAGTTTGAAATGAATTATCATTAAATTAAATCCAATGTTACAACTCTTCTGGGGGAAGAGGATGTGTTGAGGGGCTATTTCCGCTTAGGAATGATAAAACACAAATGGCTTAAAAAGCTGAACTTTGAACAAACAAAATTTGAAGTGAAATCCCTTTAAAAAAAACTTAGAGCTGATTCGAGCCTACCTGGTTCCATGCTGGATTCTATTTATACAAAGAAATTTTTAAGGGAATTATAAGTTAGAAAGCACTGTTATTCAATTTTTCCAAAGAGGTCGAAATCAGGTGAGAAGTGGTAACACCAGTAGCTTAAAATAGTACTTTTAATAATACAAAATGCAACTTTATAAACCAAAAATAACACTTTGATACAGTTTGATCATAGAGGACATCTTTGGTTTACAGATCAATGAAGCAATTAATGCAAAAATGGTAAATAATATAACAATTTTTATTATATAAAAAAGCTTTACCACTGTTAGTAAAGTTGATCATAATGAAAAACTGTCTATAATATTTAATTTCTTTTTGATTTTAATTCACCATAAAACTTTCTCATTTCTTTGTTGACAGCTATTGGATCATCTTGCTGTACAAAATGGTTAGCTCCTGGGAGACAGACAAGCTTAACGTTCTTCACTAACTTTACTGTTTCCTCTTGAACGGTTTTATTAACAAAACTGTCATCTTCTCCATAAATGATAAGACCTGGTGGGTAGGTGTCCAACTTTCTAAGGTCCTTTAAGCTTCTGTTCGCAAACATCATGAAGTTGGCACGGTAGTAGTCAATTGCATGTTTAAAAGCACCTGAACAGATGTAATAATATTTTAATGTAGCGTACTAAGCTAAATAACATTTTAAAGCTTATCAGCTCGATTGACGTTAAAGCTTACAATATTAATAGAAAATATTAAACAGAAGTAAAAACAAAGCAATCATCAAGGAAATTAAGCATAAAAAGTGATACAAAATTAGTAATATTGATAGAATAGTCAAATGTAATAAATAAAGCCAAATATAAAAATAATAACAATATTAAAAGTAAAAATGAAGAAAACTATACAATTGAAATTGCAGTCTAGTGAAATTAGTAAAAGCAATATAATTTTTATGAGTGAAAGTAATGAAATGTAGAAAAGTAAAACAGTTGCTGCTGAAGTAGTTTATTGTAATGTGTGGAACTGAAGTAAAAACCAAACAATTGATTTTGCAGTAAACCTAAGGCCAGTAAGTGAAACTGAAACTAAACAGTTTAGAATGATAAGGTACTGTCTACTATATTTGGGCCGGGTAGAAAGCGACCTGCGTGTTATATTTATCGCATGTAGGGGATCCAGCAACAGAGGAAATCATTACACCGCTCAGTTACCTTGCTTCACGGGTGTAACTAACTTCGGCCATCAAGAGTTCAACTTCCACAACAGTGTTTAGTTGAAGAAATAAGTGTAATGAAATGTACAATTGTTTAAATGCTTTTTATTGTTTACATTATTATTGCAGCTTGTTATTTGAATACTAAATAATTATTTAATTTAATCGTTCTAAGTGGGGGAAGAGTAGTTCTCTATCTCTTGCACCACTCTTTGCATCTCACTCACACAAGAGCGTTGAAAAGGTCACTTTCTAAGTGGCCTATGAATAGTAGTACACTCACCTGGTTTTCCGCAAGTAAATTTGAATGCCTCAATATCTTGTTCGCTTAGAGGAGAAGGAGATTTGTCTGACTTAAGAATATTTACAAGTATAGACATATCATCCATGCGATACATAAGTTCTGGTAGATAAGGCAACTGATGTAAATATACATACCTGAAAATGATATTAAGAAAAGTAAAAGTATCAGCAAAGTGTCATTGGTTTATTGTTAAATTTAAATTTTTTCTAGTATTTTTATATCTATATATTTATGATATTTTAGTTACATAGTTTACATTATATTTTACCTGTTACACTAAAGTTAAAGTAGTGTAGAATCGGAAGCCACTGAAAAGTCACTGTCCTTGTATATATTCGCGGGCCAGCGTTGTGTTGGGAAGGGATCAGGCACGAGTTTCCAAGGTTTGTTGGCCCTATAGGTTTTGCTAGGATACAACCAGATCCAGGGGGACTCCCAGTTCTTTGCCTCTTGAGATGAGGCAAGGTCTTGGGCCCAGCTAGCTCTTTGGCAATTAAAAAAATTCCATTAAACTGATTCTTTGATTTTCACCTATAGGCCATATGATTGTTTTGCTGAAGCCAAGATAAGTTTGAGAATATGTTAGTTTGATTGTCAATTTATAATCGTTATTTGAGGGAACTGTTTGTATTTTACTTAAGATAAGGTATAGAGTATATCTATACATTGACTTTTAACATAACTCAGTAAAATTGTTAATTTTATTTATTTACAGATAGATCTCATCAGATGTTAAATTTTATGTCTCTAACTATCAGCTGGTTTCAGCTGATAATTAGTGCTATATAAATGTAATGAAGTTTAACTTAGCTGTAGTGGCAGAACTCACTAATCAGACCACTGATACAAATTTCCTTATTCTGTTACATAAGATAGGTACTTGTAAGTAATAATGTAATCAAGGGTAAAACCTAATATAAATGCTCAAAATACTACCATTGTGAAGTTAATGGTACAAAAACGAAGAAGTCAAATGTGATCTACTTGTGAAATAATTTGCTCATGGTAAGTTAGATCATACTGTGACGAGTCACCTCCTCATTCAGTCAGAATAACAATTAATTAATAATACTTTTTCAGCGAAGTTCTTTAATGATTAATTAAAGTGTTTTAGTAGATTACGTTAAACATACATTTCCCAAAATTGTATCTTAGCGACCAAGTGTGCTACTCAGTCCACGGCGGAAGCTAAGGTCGTTCGCCTTATGATCCGATCGTATGATCTGATCGGACCAATTACTGTTCGCCATGCGAACGCATGGAGGTGGCCAGGAGGGGTGAACTCTAGCAGATCTCGAGGAGTATGGGATGAGTTATGTCTTGGTCGGCTCTTAGCTAATAGTAATTATCAGATATGTTTAGGTTACCGTAGTTAGACGATACGGGACGTTGGGATTTTGTTCGTTTTACAATATAACTGAATCTATTATTATGGATTGTGGTTCTTGTAAAATAAATACAAGTGACATTTACTGAAAGCCGCAGTTGTTATTGCTCCTTCCGTGACTACGTGGTGCATCCGTGAGGAAGTATGCTAGGTTATGTCCCCCTTTAATAAGTGACAGTGGTGGCAGCGTATTTGTACTACCGCGACAATACAGTAGTGCTATTTGACTGTACTAAAGCTTGCTCTTCTTGATATAAAAGTAAATGAAATATTATTTTTAATTCCAAATTTAATGTGTTATCTGTTACATGTATAAAGCAAAACTAACAAAACAAGCATATACTTTTCTGTTAACAAATAGAGAATATAGCACCAGACAAGTTGTACAGTATTCATAAACTCAATCTAAATGGCGTGTAGACGGGAGAGAATTTTTACTTCTCCCTCCACAGTTCCCCTCCAGTGGCAATGAGCTTCAAGCTACAGTTCCATACAAAACATAATCAATCAATAATGGTAAAATATTTTAACTATGGTTAGAACAAATTTAATTATGTTGGTGAAACTGGCAATTATTCTATTATATAAACCATTAAGAATGCCTCATTTATAACTCAATTCATTAAACAACACAATAGAAGATCCAATGTAAACACTTTGGCAAGTGGGATCATTGTTGATATGACAGATCCATACTTCTAGCAGTGACTGTACTAAGAACATATGACAGTGTGTGGTGGGGGAACAAATATTTCAGGCATGCGCTGTTCGCAGGCCATCAAACATGAGTCAGATAGTATGCAGCTTACGACACAAAAACAACTGGAAATAATAAAATACTATTGACATGAACAGAATATTTTAGTTTGTTATTAAGAGTAATTATAATTATAAAGGGTGTTACGCAACCATTTGAACAAACTTTACCACATTGTTCAGTGGGTAAATACTAATAAATAATACAACATAACCTTAGTCCTGGGGACAACATAAAACTCAATTGGTTTGTTTTTTTTTGTTTGTGTGTCTAGCCTATGTATGTAAATTTTAATAAAATCCTAACTGTCTCAAAAACCATATAAGAAAGAATATATATATATATATATATATGTATATATATATATATATATATATATACAGTAGAAATCCTATTTTCCGTCAGGGGTCGGGACTGCGGCCGTGACGGATTGGAGAATAGACGGATTATAGAGAATTCACCCAAACAGACTTATATCGCTGGAAACTTATTATTAGTTCTTATGCATGTTAAATTTAATGTAAAACATAAGCTTGTACATTATGTAATAAGCAGAAAAAATTAATCATCAACATTATTAAAATTAAACTGCAGTACAGAGTAACATATTAAAGCCTAGTTACCACGGCTAGTGTTTTCGAAGACATCAGGCGGCCCGATGGCGGTACACGGATAGTGTATTGCCGCGACTCGCATGTGTATCATCAGACAGGACCATTCCAACGACCCGTGATCTGTGTAGCTTAAAACTTCATCTTCGACAACATGCCTTTGTAGAGCCGCCTCTTTCCTCATGTTGTACGAGACCTGTTCAGGGAGCCCCGGACAGTCTGTCCGTATGTCAGGCGTATACAGGCGACCTGTTCCAAAGACTTGTTATCTGTTAGACAGTAGATGAGGTCTTACGGATGGCAGGCCGTTGGAACTAGGCTTATGTGGGCTAGATGGCTGGAGGGGGAATTGTCGTCTTCTAGACAAATGAGCCATACGGCAACTGTCATATCGTGGCACGACGAACCCAGGCACTGACGGACAACAGAACCTGACGGAAAATAGGGTGACGGACAATAGGGTTTTCACTGTATATATATATATATAAATAGGACACATTTTACTTACATTTTTGTTTTCCTTATAAATCCGCTTGATGACAAAAAATGATGACAGTTAAAAAATCGTATTGCTAACTATATAAAACTAAAATTTTTAGAACAAAAATATTTTACATATCTAAAATTTAGACAATATTATGCCAAAACCAACGCATCATGTTTTATCATTGAGCTAGTGATAACTGAGAAAATTCATTTTTAAAGAGAGATGTTATCGTTGGGTGAACTTAGAAGTAATTCTATTGTATTGCAACAAGAATCAGCGGTTAAAATAAAAATAACTAAATAGTTTTAAAATGAATTATTTTTATTGCCTCATATATCATCACAACGATAAAAACAATTCACCAAAACTTAATACCAACTCTAAACTTTTGGTTTGAATTTAAAACTTTTGGTTTAAGTAAAAATGTAAAAATTTGTTCTATATAAATGAAAACCTTATGACCAAGTAAATGAATTACCAACTCATCCTAAACTGTTTCCAGCTGGTCTTGATTACAGTCATGAAAGCTAAAGGGTGACCTGAGTTCATAATAACATAAGAATCAACCATTTGTGGTTCCTGCAGCAGTAAGAACCAAGCTATGATGCCTCCCCAGTCGTGTGCAACAAGTGAACACTTTTCTTTGCCTAAAACAGAACATAATCACTTTTCTAAAATTATTTGTAAATAGAAAACAAATATGTGCTAAAGTTTTCTCCAAAAAAACTGACACCTTCTGAATTGTACCCACAGTTTGAATAAAATAGATGAAAATGTAGATATTCTAAAATTTTGTAAGAAGGGTCGTAACATGAATGCTTGGGAAGAGTTATTTATTTTTAAAGAAAAATGTAAGGATCGTGATAAATTAATGAATGAACAGGTTAATTTTGATTCCGAAATAGTTTTTAATAATGTATTTTCAGCGAATAAAAGAAGAGAAGTAACAGACAATAGGAATTAACCAATAATATCACAGCAGCCGCCATTTTGACGATTCCAGCTAATGGGGTCACGTGATCATAGGCCTATAAATTGAGTTGTTGAACACCGTTGTCCATTCTTTTGTGAATCCCTCTGGTCTGAGGAAGGTGAGCGTGGTTCACCGAAATCGATCACCATAATATTTGTGCATTTTGTGCTTGTATTGTAGTATATTTGTGCATTTTGTGCTTATATTGTAATAAATTTGTGTTGTGTGACGTTTACTTGTACTGTATATGTACCAACACGTATTATGCTAATTAAAAAACTATTTATAAAAAAACTGATGCTAGAACACATATTTCCGTTTTAAGAAGATACCATCTCTCTTTTTAACTTTACTCTACGAATTCCCTAAACGATATTGATATGTGTCTGTAATGTATTCAGACAGAGTGAGTTGGAGAACTAATACAGTACAAGGTGAAATTTATTGATAAAAACTCCCAGACAAGAATTTGAACCTGTACTATGTCTAACTCAAGATCAGAGTCCTGACCTTAGACCACTTGGCCACAGGGCTGGCTGCATGGGGGTGTGGAATGTGCCACTGCACAGAGCAGTGGTCAAGGAAGGCGGCAAATTTGAAGTCAAGTTAAGAACGAGGATAATAACTTAATTGTTGCTTTATCATCTTTAACCTAGAGAAACTAAGTCTTTTCCTTTAAGAAAGTAACTTGTTTGCGCTGTTCAAAGATAGTTATGAAAAAAAGAGACAATATAATGACAAAATTGGTGATTTTCCGTCTTCAATTTTTAAGGAAAAGGAACAATTATATAGTAGAAAAATAAAAACGGAATAACATAAATTCAATGTTATCGTTTTTTTTTTAATTATCTTTGTTCTATAAAAAAATATTGTTGGTGTTCAGTTGAATATAGTAATGGCATTCTTGTTTTTGTTAGTCCTATTTTTAGTTTGACCTACTTTATTGAATTTGAGAGGCGGCACTCAGAAATATTACACGAGGCGACATATTAGGTGGAGCCCTCCCCGCTTGGCCACTGGCACTTACATTGCTGCTTTTTCTTGATTTTAAATTTACTTTATTATGAAGTAAATTTTGTATATTTGATATCTAGTATTCATTGCTATTTTTATAGCCAACCCTTCGCGAGGTAATTTATATTCTTAACGTAAACATATATAAAATTTGCTTGGGTCACATCACAATTTTTTACGAATATATAATATTATGCTTCAAAATTAACTATTATACACAAAATAAATTAATATTTGGCCGAAATAATTTTTTTACAAAAATAATACTTGCGTATATACACATCATTAGTTCTAAGGGAAATTGTTTGTACATTTTTACCCTTTTTTTAGCTTGTTCTAAAAAAATCAGTTGTTAGGTAAGTTTGAAATAAAATACTAATTAGTTGTTAATTTTTTTGATTGTGTAATCTAATGACTAAACATGAGTTTACAAGTGTATTCAAGCATATTTCTCTTTAGTATGATATGCCTCAAAGCAGATTTCTGGATGCAAGTGAGGCTTTTCCTGACAGGTTTTGCAAAAGTAAACAGAACTAAACTACATAAATAAAATAAACAAAACAAATCGAATTCATAAGTCGAAGTAACTCGTGTCTAAGTAAACAAAGTGTGCAGTGCGGAATCCAGCACACGAAGCACTGGACACTAGACTAACAACGACACAAGTTTTAGAGAGAGATGAGGGTCGGAGAGGGTAGGAAAGGGGTGGGAAGGGGGTGTGTCAGCAATAGTATTGGGTGGAGGGTGTAGTATGACTAATAACGAATTGCGTGTGACCTTGGGAGGCAGGGTGGGGATCAAACAAATTCAAATTTCATATTATGGGTATTCCTGGCAAACGCTCGTTGAGCTAAAAACAGTGTGTGTATACACACGTACACCCCTCCTTCGGAGAAAAATGTTTGTGTATATAATCGGCATACGTTTGTGAAGGGTTAAGTTTAATTTAGAATTTATGTCCGATGTTATTTTTAAGTAAATATCCTCCTCACAATAATGTTCTAATAAAAACCAGTAATGTAATTATTATTTTTTTAGAATAACAAATTTGATTGCCAGTTTACATCAGCCTACAGGACGTTCAATAAGTATAGTACTGCCCATTAGATTAGTTGGCGGTTGGAGATACAAACTAAGCAGTCTGAGGCCTTAGCCCCTGAATGTAAGATTATACAAACCAAACAAATTTCAATGTCCAGAGTTAAAGTACATTTTATAGCAACACAGAAATGAATACATTAAAAAGTGTTATTAATAGTTCTTACCAAGGGCAATAATTACATTCTTGACATCTGCCACTAAGTGATTTATCGTGTAGTTACGTTTCCCTGCAGGCTTCTCTGAGTCTCCGTATCCTCTCATGTCTATGGCAACCACCCTGAGCAGACAATACATCCTCAGTGACAGCTGTGTAGCACTAAATACTCTTTTATATTAATGTGTAAAAAAGCTAATGGTTATTCATGTCAGGAAAAGGCTTCAATAAATTATCCTTTGTTTTATAAATTATCCTAAACTGGCTTAATGGTCAAAGTACCTATATTGGGCCAGGCAGAAAGTGACCTGCGTGTTATATTTTTAGTGCATGTAGAGGTTTTAGCAACGGAGGGAAATCATACTACCACTCAGCTGCTGTACATCACAGGCGTGACTAACTTCTGCCTTCAAGTGTTCAACTTCAACAACGTTGTTTAGTTGAAAAATAACTGTAATGAAATGTATACGTTTGTTTTGCTGCTATTAATTTGTTTACATTATTATTCATTGTGTTATTATATTATTATTACTGCTTGTTATTTAAACACTAATTTTATTTTATTGTTCTAAACTTGATTTGTTAGTATTATTCAAACCAACCAATGGTCACTCCTGCTGACTACTACATACTACCCACTACACAAGGGTATTGCTGTTGGTACTGTGCTATCAGCACACGTACACACGGCAAATGTACAGAATTATGGCCAGGTTAAAGCGTTTTTTGGTAATGAATTTGGCACATGAATTGACTTTTTTCATTAGTACTTGTCCTCATTCAGAACGAAGCTCATTAAATTAGTTTTTTATGCTGCATTATTAATATTGTTATGTTAACTAAATAATTATTTTGTTTTCGCTGCATATTGTTTATAGGCCTAATGTTTGTATGTTATCTAATTTCAACTGTTCACATATTCATTCCAATTAATAATTATTTCTCTTACCATCTTGTGCTTTGCATTTCTAAAAATATCTAAAACTGTGTTAATGGTGTATCCATTGAAAGAACGAATAAATTCTGTTGTGTAATATATTTAAACATCTTATGTAATCTTTTAAGTGGGACAGAATTTTGTTTTCTTTAAAAAAAAGCCTTTGACTGCTGAATAGTATTTCGTTAACTGTTTAGAAAATGAACCTCCAACCAGGCGTACACTTGAGGGCCCTAAATTTATTCTTTTTGTTATTATTCTTATAAATATAAAAAATATTGTATGCGTTTAGTGTAAATCGAAATTTTAATGGAAATATTCAAATTGATTTAGGCGTTATATTTCTTTGTCTATGTTTTCTTATAAGTTTGATAACTTTTTATTTCTCTTAGAACTAGTTTTATTTATGAAGTTAAGCCTGACAAGTGAGGACCACTTTGTTCTTTTCAAAATTTCTTTTTTACAGAATGTAAAACAGAGGAAATAAGTATTATTATTAATAAATGTTATAGAAGTTGTACAAATGTTAAATTCCTTTCACAAATCAATAGTCTATGAGGAATGGACAGAGTGATGTTAAAAAGGAGGTCGGAGGTTGGCCAAAATGTTTTGATTTGAATTAGATGATAACCATTGTTAAAACTAACAAAAAATTATATGAATCTTTATTGTTAGGCCAAGACGTTAAGTCGTTGTAGTCTGTAAACTGAATTAGAGCTGTCCAAATAAGTTCATGGCTACGATATTGGTATGTTATTGTAGTTTAAGCAAATGACGATCACTTTATCTGGTAATTTCCTATCGTTCTGTTCCTATGCTAAGGTCTGAACATATGTTAAGGTACATTTGAAACATACCAAGAAGCTTTAACAAACTTTCGTATAAATTTAGACTGGTACCGTTGAATTATACCTATGTTTGAATTACTTGCAGTGCCTCACAGCTGCAGTTCGTATGTCCAGATTGGTTTCAACATAGTTTTGTACAATAACAATTTGTTTTTGAAGGTAAGTTTGGATTTAAACCCTAAAAGACAATCAAGTTTATTTGTTTTTAAATCATGTGTGATTGAGTAATACGCACACAGACACTATTAGATTTTTATATAATAGTAAGATTTTGTTAAATTGCCATCATTGTGTATTTTTCAATTGGTAAATACATAAACAGAATATTAAAGGAAACAAATAAATAGACGGAAGAAGGCCAGCTTTGGTAGAAGTAGTAGTAAGTTAGTAGAAGTACTAATTTTATTCACACAGTGGAATTTTACGAAAAGGCCAGAAATAGTCAAGGAAAATTAATGTAACATTTCTGTATTTTTTGACACATTTTTTGACAGAAAAAAGCAAAACATAAAACGCACCAGTAATCAGATGAGAATTCACGTAGCTGGTGTCGCCAGGAGTACCAGAATTCTGGAAAGCCATGCAAACACAGCATCAAGGGCTTGGACCTGTCTCCATTCTCCACATAGTGTAGCTTCACATTCTGTAAATAAGTAGGGTACAATATAAGTGTGAGTCAAGACTTTGTTTACAATTTAGCAAAATTGATAGTTACAATTTACAATATTGCAATTTAGTATGTGTCTGCTGCTATTTCCAAATCAATATCAGTGTTAAAATAAATCAAAGCATCTATAATAAGGATTGAGTCATCGTCATATAGACATAACGATGAATACACATCCATAAGAAGCGAAAAGCCCACGTTAACAAGTCAAACTACATTTTTTCTAACTTTGCTGTCTTCGCGCAGCCGCCGCTAAGTTGTGCTTCTGGCGCGGCAGCCTAGAGAGAGAGTGAAGATTACAAATTGCCATGAGAATGAGAGAGAGAGAGACGGGAAACGGCGGACAACCAGCGCTGTGTATTGGCAGCCGCGCTAATACACAGCGCCTCAGAAAGTCTGACTATAAATAAATAAAATAAATAAAAATGCCTTTATTTTGGAGCGTATTTCAGTTAAAACTGTTTTTCAAATCAACTCAAGTCATACAATAATATACAATGTTGGTCTTAAGATCTAACAATAATATACAATAAATAACCAACACAATACAAAAAAAAAAAAAAAAAAAAAAAACCACTAATTTGAGAATAAATACATAACTACATACAACACTAATATTAATTAAACCTATTCTTCAAATAACATCTCAACTTTGACTTAAAACAAGGTAGAGACAAGTTTACTTTTAGGGTACCAGGGAGGCCGTTGTACAACGTCGGCCCGAAGTATGAGAAACTTCCCCTCCCCAATTCTCGCTCCACCCTTGGGAAGTGGAGCATCTCACCGTGGCGGCTTGCTCGTTGAGAGACCTCCTCTCGAAGTATGATCCTGTCGCTTAAGTATTGAGGTTCTTTGATGGTCAGAACCTTGTGGATCATGCAGCCAGTCAGCAATTCACACATTGCTTCCATCGGCAGCATGTTCAGAGCATCTCGGTGGGCTGACACATGATCGAATTTTCTCAGATCGAAAATGTATCGAACTGCGGCGTTCTGCAACTTTTGAATTCTTTCAGTGTCACCCTTAGAGATGCTATTGCCATAAACAGGATAGCAATAGTAGAACGCTGACAAGATCAACGACTGCATGAGTTGAAGTTTTGCATACTCCGGCAACATGTTCTTGAATCTGTACAGAGCCCTCAGTCTGCCTACGGCACGCTGGATGGAATGATTGACGTGGTCCGAGAAGGTAAGACCACTGTCCAAGACCAGACCGAGTGTCTTGACCTTGTCACAAACAGACAAGCTCTGGCTGCCTAGTACCACTTCCACGCCACTCTCTCTGTGGGCCTGTACTACATGTTGTGGAGCTGTGTGCAGGACATTGCACTTGTTCACATTGAGCTTTAAGCCATTGGCAACTGACCACTTGACAACACTGTCAAGGTCAGTATTCAGTTTCTCTATAGCTGATACCATGAGGAGGGGCTCATATGTGATGAGCAGTTGAGAGTCATCTGCGTACAGATGAGCTGTGCAGTTCTGCAGGCAATCAGGGAAGTCGGCCGTGTACAAGTTGTACAGAATTGGCCCCAAACAGCTGCCTTGAGGAACTCCTCTATTCCTTGCAATCTTCTCGGAAGATTCACTCTCCACTCTGGTAACCTGAAACCTGCAATTCAGATAGGATCTGACCCATTCAACCATCCTGTCGTGAAATCCAAAGTAATGCATTTTCGCCAAGAGCATGTCATGATGCATTGAGTCAAATGCCTCAATGCATCATCAATGCCAGAATGTGTTCAATTAGTTATTTAAATGTTATTCCCTGCATCTGGAATCGTATGTATGTACATCACCACCCTGAGTCAGTTTATACCTGAATCAGCAGTACAAAATTCCCTCAAGGATATAAAGATGTATAAACATTAGTTTATACATCGATTATAGAAACAGGGCTTGAAAGTAAATCAAGCTTCCTGAAAGTTTCGCGGCACGACATATAATAAAGATAATGAATCAATTCAATGGTGTTAAGCCTGGGAATACTCATTTTCTAAATAAGCATTTTTGGATAAATTGATGATATTAAATTAACTCTCAACACGCTATAAAAATTACTACAGAAGGTAACTGAAGTTAAATTAGTTTAGGATGTCGATGCCTTCAGACTCAGAAATTTATTTTAACATAAAAACTAACTAAGAGCCACTTTATTTGAGTGCAGATTTTATTTAGTCAAGTAAATAATTGAAAACATTTTCCAGGAAAAACGTTGTGGACTTTGCAACAAAGACAACATCACATACACTCACTATTTACGTGAAAACACTCAAGCTACACGCAGGAGTGGAATATATGAGAATTACGGAGCTGGGAGTTTATTGGGAGACTACAGCTACTAGGAGACAACGTGTTGTAGACTTTGCAACAAAGACAACATCTCATACACTTACCATTTACGTGAAAACACTCAAGCTACACGCAGGAGTGGAATATATGAGAATTACGACGCTGGGAGTTTACTGGGAGACTACAGCTACTAGGAGACAACGTGTTGTGGACTTTGCAACAAAGACAACATCCCATACACTCACCATTTACGTGAAAACACTCAAGCTACACGCAGGAGTGGAATATATGAGAATTACGGAGCTGAGAGTTTATTGGGAGACTACAGCTACTAGGAGACAACGTGTTGTGGTCTTTTTAGGAGGTAGGTTCTATGCTCAGTCATCTTCATACCGACACAACGTTCGCTCAATGGTTGCCATCGACATAAACCCTATTAGAGAAGTCTGGGGTGGCCATGTTTGGATGGTGGTCGGTGTCCGAATGTTGTGTAGGGGAGAAAACAGAGTAACAGGCTTGTCAGTTAGCTGAAATTAGACCAACACTACGTAGTTCGGATTCCACGTAAAGTTGTAGGTCCCTTACTTACCCTGGCTACTTGGCTATTAAAAATAGCTCTTTCTGAGGAACAATCGACCTTAGTTAGTAACTACACTCGTTCATCGCACTCCCATATCCCTCATATTCGCCCGTATCTCTAAGATCGGTGTCTCAGTAATCAATAATAATAATTGATAATAGTATACATATAACTACACATATTGTATTAGTAATACATATAACTACACAGTTACAGAAAATAAGTGACTAAATAACTAAAATAGTACATTAAAAATTACAATGTCCTAATAAACTAAGGATAAATTACACTAAATGTGCAATTCTTACATAATCATAACACATTATGGAAATTAGCCCATATAGGTAAACAGCCTGTGTGTAGGCTAGAGCCACAAACAGAAAAAACAAATAAAAGAACAAACTATTTTAAATTAGTCAATGCTGAAAGACGAATTAAATTTAGTTTAGTGTTTTTAAAGGATCAACAACTTGGAACAAGCGAGGACTTTATAAATGTTGTCAGACTGGCAATTGAGTAGTAAGTAACGCCTGAAGACGATTGGAATGCTCCATATCTGTCGAAACGTTGTATTGATTTTTTTAAAACACTATAAACAGCGTTGGAACTCGTCAAACAATTAAAAATTATGAATAGTATGAACAATCTAACACGAGCACAAAACTTTATAATGAGAGAATTTCACCTTTAATCCCGTATCTGCGGCCAAAATTACGTTCACGTTGAACATGAATTTAATGTAATGTCAAGCGTGACATTGTGCACGTTCCTAGGTTGTTTGTACGGGCGTTAACGAGTTGCGCGCAATACCGATCTCAGGCAGGCCGCTCAGTCTTGGACGCTAAAAAAATGCAGCTTTTATTGTACAAGATGTGCAAAAGAAATATTTCCGTAAATATCACATCCCACCACAATACTTTGAATTGGTCTGATTCCGAATAGCACTAAAATTATACGACAGAATAAGCAGATCTCTGCTAATTCTTTGTTTATACCTTTGTTTTTACCTTTGTTTATATCTTTGTGTATATGGTTATTTTTGTAACTTATATAAAGTGTTTGGCATTAAGTGGTAAATTATGTTAGAAGCTTTTTGCTTTGTACCAGAAAACTTTGTTAAATAAATTAAAATGTATTACTTCACATTATTTCAAGTTATTTAAAAAAACTAATTACAATTTCTAGGGAATGGTCGGCCCTTAGTTTGTAACGATTACTACATCGCTCGTCTACACTCATCACAATTACTCGGGATCCGTATTCGCCCATAGCTTGACGCCGGCGTCTTAATATTCTAAAGCCTGGTACTTAGCAAATATTTTATCACTTAAATGAGAACAAAACTGAAAAAAATAATATTCACTCTGAAAAACAACACTGACAAAGATAGTATCGACTATACCAACTCAGTTAGAGTATTGGGTATCAGATTAGACAATAAGTTAACTTGGAGTGACCATGTTGACCATTTATGTAAAGTTCTAGCTAGAGCTACTTTTGTCTTTGTAGACCATGACACTCTACTTCTACCCTATTATGGACTTTTTAATTCACATCTAAATTATGGCATACGATTATGGGGTAACTCTTGTAATTCAAATAAAGCCTTTCTCTGGCAGAAAAAAGCCATTCGCTGTATCTTAGGTTTAGGAAATAGAGATTCATGTAAAAATGGCTTTATTGATTTAAAGATAATGACTCTTCCAAGTTTATATATTTATTCTAATCTGATTTATGTCAAAGAAAACCTTGCTAGTTTCACTACACAAGAAAATTGTCACAACCACTTAACTAGAAACTGAGCTGATCTAACAACACCTTGCATTAGACTACATAAATCCTTTAATAGTCTTTATTACCAGCAGTACTTATTGTTCAATAGATTACCACTTATTGTCAAAATGTTACCTATAAGTAGATTCAAATATGTTGTTTTCTATTTTCTTAAGAAACAAGTCTTTGACAACTGTGAAGAATTTTTAAGCTATGATATGACTTTTTGGACAGTTTAATAACATTCCAATCTTTTAGTTAGTATACATGTGACGAATCCTATTGTGTGTATATATATATTGTACTTAATGGATAATAAAGTTCTGATTCTGATTAAGAATAAATAAATAAAATAACTAAATACAATAAAAGCACATTAATAATATTTCGTCCTTTTTTATAGACACTGAAATCTTATTTTTCTAGATTGATTATACTATCTTGAAGGAGGATTAAACGGTATCCTTGAACTTTCACACATGTAAATAAATATATTGACGAAACAATGATTGCTTATCTTTTATATAATGACGATATATCAAACAGCTAAGTTAATGTATCCAAACCATCGATGTATATCAGAATAACTAGATCGCTGGCTCAGTGGTAGGACTGCGGTCCGGCACCGATCGCTTCCCCCATCACTTGGTTGGCAAAAGGGGCTGCCGCAGCTCTGCGTTTTTTGTCAGTTTTCTCCTTGTGCCAAAAGATTGTTTGTTATTTTTTAAAATTATATGTAACTTTATTATAATTCTATAGACCTTATGTTTGCTTTCAATTAGCTAAAATTGCATTTCATTATAAAAATATTTAGATTAACCTAGAAAAAATGGAACAGTATACCGTTTGAGATTTTGAATTAATAAAAGCTAGGTTATGAGGTAAAATCTGTTAAATATTACATTTAATAATTTTGAGGAAAAACATTTTTATAAATATTATTAATTTATTAAAACAGTAGGTCTATAAAGAACGTTACATGAATGAAGAGACATTTTACGAATTATGTTTTTATTATTAAATTTTGAGAATATAAATACTGTATAATCAACACTAATAAATAAATTAAAACGATATGTGTATAGCATTATAAATAATATCATTATTTTATTTAACTAAACATACATTAGGCAAATTATTGTATTTGATATATTTTACTTTCTTACATATGCGTTAGTGTGGAACCGAGCATATAACTTTGCGCCTATAATCTCGACAATGCCTTGAAAACTGTTTTTAGACTAACCTTAAAACTTCCAGGATTAAGTTGAATATTTTCTACTCCCAACCGTTTTTCATAGATTACAATATTAAAACAACATTTTAATATGATGAATATATTTTACTATTAATGATGAATTAAATGCCGAAGTATACATTTTTAGTGATAAACCCATATTTATTACTAAATTAACGAATTTCTCGAATTATTCCTCCAATACCCGAGAATTATGTTATAACAGTGAGATTTTAATAAAAGTTACAGTACATATACAGAATTTGTAATGGTAAATATATTGCTGTAGGTAGGTTACTATGCCATGAAATTAATCTTTTTCAGTTATTATGAGTTTTCTCATGAATCAAGTACGTAAGTGTATTATGTTTGTTCTGTGTACAGTAAACCTCGCAAAATTCTTCCTTCATTTCTTGACTGTCATTTAATTCTTACGAATGATGAGTCATAAGTCACTTGATTCGTTCAATTATTTGTTTTGCAAAACAAAAGAACAATAATTTATATTTATAATGCTATAAATTACTAAACCTTGAATTACTGCAAGTATAAAGAAAGGCATCTCCCGACAAAATTAATGTGTTTTTTACATACGTGTTAAAATATCCGACATTTATTTTATTTATGTATTTGAGAAGTATGGAGCAAAACTTCAAGAAAAGATTAAATAGGTAAAAATAAACAAAAAAGCTTCTATCTCGCTTAGTTTGGCGTCTGTCTGTGTGTTTTTAAAAAATGCCATCCTAAACAGTATTAGCTATAGTTTTTAAACTTGACACAAATATTGAACTTCACATCATCTAATATACTCTATAAATGCAAAATAATATTTTTACCCGTTTCAAAATTGTGGCCATTTAAAAATGTTAATGCTAAATTTCATGAAAACCAAAGCGAAAATAAAAACTTGTCACGATACCCAGTATTTAGCTTAAAAAGAGGCCAAAATTTTGGCACCTCAATTGTTAAAATCGGATAGTAAATAATTGAGAAAATGTTATTTTTCTGATAACAGTTACACTTGTGTATTGACCTGAACAAAACCGCCAGCCAAATTTTGCTCACAATCAGAAAAATTAAATTTTCTCAGTTATTTACTGTCCGATCGTAACAAATGAAGTACCAAAATATTTGCCTCTTTTTAAGCTAAGTATTAAGTACCGTGACATTTTTTTGTTTTTGCTCTGGTTTTCATGAAATTTAGCATTACAATTTTTAAACGACCGCCATTTTGAAACGGGTAAAAATATTATTTTGTAATTTTAGAGTGTATTAAGTGGTGTAAATTTCAATATTTGTGTCAAGTTTAAAAACTATAGCTAATCCGTTTAGAGATATGGCATTTTTTTAAAACTAACATACATACAGACAGACAGACAGACAGACAGACATACAGACAGACAGACAGACAGACATACAGACAGACAGACAGACGCCAAACTAAGCTAGATAAGACACATCTTAGGAACTTTTTTGTTTATTTTTACCTGTTTAATCATTTCCTGAAGTTTTGCCACACACTTTTCAAACACCCTGTATATGATCGTGTTCTCTTTTTAGATGAATATATGTGTTAAATATTTTTTGAGTCAAATTCATAATTTTTTAAGTATTTTACTTTCATTAAATAGTATCTAAATTATTGTGATTTTTGGTTACTTACGATTAAATGATAATATAGAAAATTTTTATTGCACCATCTATCGATTTAAAATTCATTTTCATTTATTTTTCGGTACAACTAAAGTCGGTGCAGAAATTATGTGTATCTAAATTTTAAGATTGTTTACTAAGAAATTGAGAGGCCTATGACAAATCCAATCACACCATTGTTTGCATCGTTTAATTGTATGTAATAAATTATACATTTTACTGTAAGTTTTAATAATTAATATTAGTTATTTTAATCTTTGTTGGAACAAAATAAGTACAGTAACTTTAACTAGTTTTCACCGTACATCAACGTTACACTTTAATACTAAAAACCCGTTAATGTATCGCATTTATATTTAATACGTGGTTGACAAGAACGTTTTCTATAAATTTTATAGATTTCAGAATTTTAACTTTTTAAAAAAAAAAGTTCAAATCAATTTCCTGACACGTTTTCTTGGCTTCTAGAGGTAGTAAAATGGATTACTCCTTACGACATGTATCGTTACAATAAATTACTTTTATATGCGAAGTAAATGCTGTGATTTGTTATTGATTTAAATCAATTAGAAAGTGATTTTACAAATTGATTATCATCAGATTTGAAAGAGTTTTAGTATCAATTAGCTGAAATCAGACCAATAGACGTAGTTCGGATTCCACGTAAAGTCATAGTTGTCCTGGCTACTAGGCTATTAATAAATGGCTCTTTCTGAACATAAGTCAAGCTCAGTTAGTAACAAGACTACACTCATCCACACTCATCCTGCACTCATGTAGTCATTCGTATTAGCATAAAAAACGCTCAAAGTTGTGCCGGCGTCTCATATATAAGAGAATAAGAGTATTATTCATTAGTTTGTTTTTTTAAACTTATTAATGCTATTTATTTACTTACTTATTTTAGAAATTTTACGAACAAAGATGCTAAGCTAATTATTTAGTAAACTGTAAGTAGTGGTTGTACCTTTAATTGAATGTAGGCGTGAGTTCCAAGGGTAGGATCGTTCAAACAGTCCGGGGGCAGTTCTCGCACCTTCACCTCCCAGAAGCGGCTGGAAGGATCGCGGATCCATCTCCTGACCAGGGTGAAGACGAACCATACGCCGTACCAGCAGCTGATTGAGTAGCCGATCAGCAAATTGAGGTAGATGACAATCTGCTCTACCAGCTCGGCCATACTCATGTTGCGCGTAGAAGGAAGTGACGACTACTGCCAGGCTTCGCAGTCGGACAAACAAGTCACCGGTTGGCAAACAGACATGTCGGTAGGCGAGCACGCTACGTCTTGTTTGGGCACATTTCATGAAATTGTCTTTTACTCTGTGCAAGAGACGAACATATCAAGAATTATCAATATCGTTTTAAATTATTACTGGCTAAACCCGGCCTTGCTTATCTGTGGCTTAATCTGATATTCCCCTAACTATTAGTTATAATGTTCACAACTTGGAAAACCAAATTGGAAAGTAGAAAATGCGCTTGACACTAAATGCATCGGTAAGAACGTAATGCTAGTTGAACTATACTAACACCTGTCTTATCCTATTTGAGGTTTATACAAACCATGTTTTGTCCAAGTACGTCATCAGTTTAGTTGATAATAATAATAATAATAACAACAATTAAATAAAAAAATTGTTATTATTATTATTATTGTTAATATTTTGATAACAAGTACCGGGATAACGAGCTTCGCACAGTTGAATGTTGCAAACTGAAGATGTAGCATCCATATAAATGAATGAATATTTTTTATTTCCAAATTGATATACGAAAATAATATTTTATATAGATAATTTATATAGATTTTATAGATATTATTTTAAAGCTTTGAACATTTTAACCTTGCCATCAATCTATATTTATGAAAATCTTACTTATTATAAATTTAAATTTTCAAACATTGTAATGGGCTCAGATATACATAATTATGACACCAGGCAAAAGAACCAACATAGACAGACCACGCACAGATTAGAAATTACTACCTGGCTTCCACAAAACATAGGTCCAAACTTGTTTAATAAATTGTCTGATGTAATTAAACAAGAAGGCACACAGACAAAATTCAAAACTCTACTACATCAATTTTTATTGGAAAGAGCTTGTTACTCTATTACTGAATTTTTAAATACTTAATTAGTTTATAAATGGATTTATACTTGGTTATATATTTTATTTTTATTATTTAGTTAAGCAAGTGTTTTTATTTGATTGAATATGCTATTTTATGTTAATACTGAACAAATAATGTTATTAAATATTATTAATGTAAAATATGCTAATTTGACGTTTGTTATACAATGTTACTAATTGTCAACAACAAATAAAATGATTTGATTTGATATAAATATAATACACATAGGAAAATAAATAAATATCTCCCAGAGGATCATGAGGATCGTTTGTTATTGCTCTACCTTGTAGGTTATTAATAAATTTCGTTTCGGAGGTCTTCCGCGTTTACCTTTTGCCCCTTTGGATTGGTTCATCCTCACTTAGTGCCTGGGAAGTCTAGACATCACTGCGGGCCGTAAGACTTCATAATTTTGTAATATTTGATTATTGTATTGTTTTATTCCTACTAATTGTTGTCTTTTTAAGTTAAAATGTAATTGTAATAGTAAATTAGATTAGATAGTAGTCTCAGTCCTTCCGAGTCACATATGTCATTTTTGTGCATGCTTAATGTTATTTTAAATTACTAGTGTTTTTCAGGTACCATATATTTTTCATAAATTAAATATATACATTTATGCTTAGTTAATGTAATCTCATTTCAGTCTGATTGGAATATTAATTTAATTTAATTTCCCAATTAAAGGTTTAATTTAATTTAAATATTAATTTAAAAGATTTGGGTTTTACCAAATCGAAACGTCGGGACTGGTAATTTTCACGTAATGATGGCAAATGTCCAACAACCTTTGTCTTCTTCATCTTTTGCCCCATTGTGGAACTTGGCCCGCGGCCTCGTGGGAGAGCTCGGCCTACGACCTCGCGGGGGAAGTTCGGCCTGTGGCATCACCACGGTACTCTGCTACAGTCCCATTGTTGTTGATCTTGGCACGTCGCCTCGAAAAAATAATCGGTCTACGGCCTCGCCAGGATTCTTAACTTTGTAACCATGAATTTTGGTTTTTGGGGCAGTGGGCCATCAACAGTCTTTTCTAAAATCTGATGTTATATTAGTAATTAAGATACGAATGCCTTTAATTTGATACCCCACTTTCTACTCGAAGTCGATAATGGTTCCATATGGTTTTTTCTGCTGGAAGTCGATAATACGGGACGTCTAGGAGCCTATGGGACATAAATCAAAATTTTTCCAGTGTTGAGACCGGTACAAATCGATTTCTCATGGTCGGAAACCCCCTAAAATTAAAACTCCTTGATCAAAAAAAATTTTTTCGGACGTGGCTTGTTTTAGATAATAAGATACTATGTCGGTACTATTGGCACATAGCTACTTATGGACAAAGTTGTGGAGATTTGCAGGCGATAGGTTTTACTGATCCTCTTAAACAACACGGTGTCTGCTATCAGCGTGGACAATACTAGAGAAGTCTGGGGTGTCCATGTTGAGTGGTAGTCAGGATCCGAAAGTTGTATACGGAAGATAACTGAGTATGAAACTTGTCAAGCTGAAATTCAGACCAATACTACGTGGTTTGGATTTCACCTGAAGTTGTAGGTCCTTAGTTACTCAGGCTATTAATAAATTATTCTTTCTAAGGAACAGTCAACGTTTGTTAGTAACAAGACTACATTCGTTCATTTAAAATCATCACACTCATTTACCCCTCATATTCACCATATCTTTACGATCGGCGTCTTAATAGTGATTAATAATGAATATCTAAGTCATATTTTCAATCCTATCAAAATGGCCTGACAGGTGCAAAGGATTAATAAATAATTAAATATTGTAAAATATATTATTTAATTATTTATTCTTAAATCACATTTTAAAGTATTATTTAGAATTTGTTGAGGCATTTGATTGTTTATATTTTGCATGGTTACAGATTTTATAAAAGACGTGATTGATTAAACTACTGGTATGATAACGTTAGTTAATAAATTAGCTAAAATATCAACTAATGTAGTTTTAATCTCAATCGAATTTAAATCACAAGTTGTTTACTGTTTATATGTCACAGCATTTATAGGTCTAACTAGCTGAACCCGGCGGACGTTGTCTCGCCTTTCATTTTTTATTGACATACCAAAATAAAGCAATAAAAAGAATTGTAGAAAAAACCATTATTTATTAAATGAGAGCAAGAGGGTAAATAAATCAAAACATATACAGTACTGTTGTTGTGAGAACTTCAATCTGCTTATGGCATGTGAAACTACATTAAACCACACAGTCATATGTTTTTTGTAAACAATTCAGATTCTTCATTTGAATAACATGGGATCTTTTGGAACCCGTGGGGCGGGACCTTGTGGAGGGATCTGCATCAAACTTCACAGAAACTATCTCGGGAGTATACAGGACAACATCCTAGTTTCATAGCGATCGGTTGGATAGTTTGGCAGCGCATAAACTTCAAACACACACATATATATCTATATTTATAAAAGAGGATGTTTGTATATATATATATATATATATATAAAATATATATATATATATAAACTTCACACATAAACTTCAAACACACACACTTCACATAAACTTCAAACATACATATATATATATATATATATATATATATATATATATATATATATATATATATATATATGTATGTTTGAAGTTTATGTGCTGCCAAACCATCCAACCGATCGCCTTGAAAATTTAGGATGTTGTCCTGTATACTCCCGAGATGGTTTCTGTGGAGTTTGATGCAGATCCTTCCACAGGGTCCCGCCCCACGGGCTCCTAAAGATCCCATGTTATTCAAATGGAGAATCTGAATTGTTTACAAAAAACATATGACTGTGTGGTTTAATGTAGTTTCACATGCCATAAGCAGATTGAAGTTCTCACAACAACAGTTCTCACACAAACGGAAAATGCAAAGGAGAAGATGTGCTGATACCAAGGATTCCGATGTTTTCAACTGATTTGCCATTCAATTTTAAACGGCTCCAATTTCCTGTGCGACTTGCTTTCGCAATAACTATTAATAAATCTCAAGGACAGTCATTGCGCGTTGCCGCAATAAATTTAAGTAATCCATGTTTTTCACATGGACAATTCTACGTCGCTTGCTCGAGAGTAGGCTCACCAAAAAACCTTTACATTTATACACCAAATAAGAAGACCAAAAATATTGTTTACCCTCTTGCACTCATTTAATAAATAATGGTTTTTTTCTATAATTCTTTTTATTGCTTTATTTTGGTATGTCAATGAAAAATGAAAGGCGAGACAACGTCCGCCGGGTTCAGCTAGTATATATACATATACATACAAACATCCTCTTTTATAAATATAGATGCAGCTGATGTCAAGAATTTTCGCAAAATATATATCATTCGCAAAATAGCATCTTTAACAATATATCAGTTGAAAAGTTGTCGTAACAAATAATATTAATAGCAATAAAAATAAGTATACATCAATAGTGATAGTGAGTGGTCGAGCGGTTTGAGGCGTCAGAGATAGTGGCAGGTTCGAATACTGGCCTAGACTTTGACTTTATATCAGAGTGGATAACTTCAGTGTCATGTTCAATGATCTAAAGCCGTGGAATCACATATTACACATGTGCAATAGGGATAACTCCTTAATGGGGTTCATATTCCGAACAGCAAAGGAATTCCAGTCTCCATCAACTAATTGCCACAATCTTCAAACTTCTATACGCCCGATCATTACAAAACAATATTACGAAACAGTGGTGTGTAGCAAATAAAATTATATTAAGTGCAAAATAAGAAATAAGCAATAAGCAATTTATTGATCCGTTAAACATGCAGTTACATGCAATTGGACAGGTCAATACATAGTTAAAGTACATAAAAAATTGCAATCAAGTTTAAATAGTTTATACTACAACGATTATCTCAATAAGTAATAAAACATTATGTCTAAATATAAATATCTACATGCAGAGATTGAGGCACACATGCTCAATTGTAGCAAAAAATATAATAATTTAAGCTAATAATTTTGGTAAATATACTTAATACATGCAAAGGTTACAGCAACATACATTCACTGTTAAAACAAAAAGATTGATTTAGGTGGATGCTCAATTAAAAAAGCCACTGACAGTTTCAGTAGGAAGTGTAAAAAATTCATTCATAGAGTAGAGAGGCCAAGCCAGAAGAAGCCTTCTGAGGCCACTTTTGAATTTTGAAAGATCTTGGTTCCTAGCAATACAGGGCAGAGCGTTAAACAGTCTAATGCAGAACATATCACAGTTCACTTGTGATTTTTTCAATCTAACAAAAGGTACATCTTTTAAATGCCTGTTTCTAGTATCATAGTCATGCACATCACCCCTACACGTATAGCCAGAAGCATGCCTACTTTTAAAATTATATAATGTAATAAATATATACAAGCTGTAAACTGTCATTAACTTTTCAGAAATGAATATTGGCCGACAGTGAGCATCGTAAGCTGCTCCAGATATAAGCCTAATAGCTTTCTTTTGCAGAAGAAAAACACTGTTGATGTTAGATGTTAGATTTAGATGCAAATAAAACAAAATACATAAATTTTGATTACAAAGCTTTTGATTTCCAATCTCTAATAAGATACCATAGTAATAGCTGTAAGAATATTCTTAGCTATAACTGTGCAATTATTGAAAAAGTAAAATCTTTTAAATATCTGGGTATAACTGTTGATGAAAATCTAACACGGAAAACTCATGGAAATTTTTTGCACTATAAGTTGAAATATATCTTACGTAAGTTCTATTTTTTATGAAATTTTTGTGATATAGCCTTATTGCTTACTCTGTATTGTAGATTGCAGTATGGCACTGTCTGTCGGGCAGGTGGGTCACAGTTATTGACAACTTGAGAAGAACACAAAACATGTTTTTACGCATTATTCTAAAAAAATCAAAACTAGAATTTTCATTTTCTCTTTACAAAAAGTCTGAATATCTTTCCTATACAACATTCATGAACATTTTCCTTACTTATAAAACTGTACGACCTTTTTATTGCAGAAGTGGCAATAAAAAGTGGTTCTCAAGGAGCCACTTTAATATGATGAGTAGCAATAAACTCAGATTATTTCTGTTACCAAAAGTAAACAAGTTCATAATAAAATAATCATTCTTATAACGAAGTATTTTAACAGATTTCGTACTGAAATTAAAGAAATGCAAAGTATAAACCTCTTTTGTAAGAAACTGAAAAAATTGCTTTTAGATAGAAAAGAACTTAATTGTTTACAAGAAAATAATTCTTAAATTAGAAGTAAAGTGTAATTAGTCAGTTACCATATCTCTAATGCTTTTGTATTAAATACGAAACTGTGTACTTTTATGTATGCAATCAAATAACTTTGTAAATATGTTTGTAAAAAATGTAAATATTTCAACGAAACTTAGTTTATGTTCACTGTAAGAATTGTTCTGTAAATCTTATCGTATCCATTGTCCGTCTACCTAACAAGACACGCCACAAACACCGCAAAGCAGCACGTTAGCTGTCGTAATATTGGACAACAACTGAACTCAATTTAATTTATTTTGTATTCAATATATATTTAATTTGTTAACTAACCACAACTACTGGTAACAGTAGTTAGGTTAGTAATATTCCATATTGCCACGTTTTGTTAAATTTTATTAATTGTGGAATAAACTTCATTTATTCATTGAATACTCCTCAGTAGTTTGGAGCCCTTACCAGGCTGGACATGTTAGAGCTTTAGAGCAGATCCAGATCTGACTAATAAGAATAGTTGTCTTACGGCTTGGATATCGTTACCTTTATGTGCCTGTCAATGATCTTAGACGTACCTTAGGTCTCCTCATACTAAAGACTAGAAGAAAGATGACTGACGCTCTATTTCTACACAATCTGATCAATGGGATCATAAGACAGCCCAGAACTATTGACTTTTGTAGAATTTCGGATTCCCACTAGACCGCAGATATATTCTGCAGGCGTGCCAACCCTATACAGCCACCACATCGGTATTCCTCGTCTGATGAGAATTGGAAATGAAGTTACGAACGATGTGGAAGTGTTCATGTCGGCACACATGTCATTCCGGATGTCTTCATACAGTGTTGATTACTAATGCTTTTGATGAGTAGCCTGTATACAAGTTGTTACTAACGCTTGAGATGAGTAGCCTGTATACAAGTTGTTACTAACGCTTGTGATGAGTAGCCTGTATACAAGTTGTTACTAACGCTTGTGATGAGTAGCCTGTATACAAGTTGTTACTAACGCTTGTGATGAGTAGCCTGTATACAAGTTGTTACTAACGCTTGTGATGAGTATCCTGTATACAAGTTGTTACTAACGCTTGTGATGAGTAGCCTGTATACAAGTTGTTACTAACGCTTGTGATGAGTATCCTGTATACAAGTTGTTACTAACGCTTGTGATGAGTAGCCTGTATACAAGTTGTTACTAACGCTTGTGATGAGTAGCCTGTATACAAGTTGTTACTAACGCTTGTGATGAGTAGCCTGTATACAAGTTGTTACTAACGCTTGTGATGAGTATCCTGTATACAAGTTGTTACTAACGCTTGTGATGAGTATCCTTTATACAAGTATTTACTAACGCTTGTGATGAGTAGCCTGTATACAAGTTGTTACTAACACTTGTGATGAGTAGCATGTATACAAGTTGTTACTAACGTTTGTGATGAGTATCCTGTATACAGGTTGTTACTAACGTTTGTGATGAGTATCCTGTATACAGGTTGTTACTAACGCTTGTGATGAGTATCCTGTATACAAGTTGTTACTAACGCTTGTGATGAGTATCCTGTATACAAGTTGTTACTAACGCTTGTGATGAGTATCCTGTATAAAAGTTGTTACTAACGTTTGTGATGAGTAGCCTGTATACAAGTTGTTACTAACGCTTGTGATGAGTATCCTGTATACAAGTAGTTACTAACGCTTGTGATGAGTATCCTGTATACAAGTAGTTACTAACGCTTGTGATGAGTATCCTGTATACAAGTTGTTACTAACGCTTGTGATGAGTATCCTGTATACAAGTTGTTACTAACGCTTGTGATGAGCAGCCTGTATACAAGTTGTTACTAACGCTTGTGATGAGCAGCCTGTATACAAGTTGTTACTAACGCTTGTGATGAGTAGCCTGTATACAAGTTGTTACTAACACTTGTGATGAGTAGCATGTATACAAGTTGTTACTAACGCTTGTGATGAGTATCCTGTATACAAGTTGTTACTAACGCTTGTGATGAGTATCCTGTATACAAGTTGTTACTAACGTTTGTGATGAGTAGCCTGTATACAAGTTGTTACTAACTCTTGTGATGAGTAGCCTGTATACATGTTGTTACTAACGCTTGTGATGAGTAGTCTGTATACATGTTGTTACTAACGCTTGATATGAGTAGCCTGTATACAAGTTGTTACTATCGCTTGTGATGAGTAGCCTGTATGCATGTTGTTACTAACGCTTGTGATGAGTAGCCTGTATACAAGTTGTTACTAACGCTTGTGATGAGTAGCCTGTATACAAGTGGTTACTATCGCATGTGATGAGTAGCCTGTATACATGTTGTTACTAACGCTTGTGATGAGTAGCCTGTATACAAGTTGTTACTAACGCTTGTGATGAGTAGCCTGTATACAAGTTATTACTAACGCTTGTGATGAGTAGCCTGTATACAAGTTGTTACTATCGTTGGGATGAGTAGCCTGTATACAAGTTGTTACTATCGCTTGTGATGAGCAGCCTGTATACATGTTGTTACTAACGCTTGTGATGAGTATCCTGTATACAAGTTGTTACTAACGCTTGTGATGAGTAGCCTGTATACAAGTTGTTACTATCGCTTGTGATGAGTAGCCTGTAAACATGTTGTTACTAACGCTTGTGATGAGTATCCTGTATACATGTTGTTACTAACGCTTGTGATGAGTAGCCTGTATACATGTTGTTACTAACACTTGTGATGAGTATCCTGTATACATGTTGTTACTAACGCTTGTGATGAGTAGCCTGTATACAAGTTATTACTAACGCTTGTGATGAGTAGCCTGTATACATGTTGTTACTAACGCTTGTGATGAGTAGACTGTATACATGTTGTTACTAACGCTTGTGATGAGTAGCCTGTATACATGTTGTTACTAACGCTTGTGATGAGTAGCCTGTATACAAGTTGTTACTAACGCTTGTGATGAGTAGCCTGTATACAAGTTGTTACAAACGCTTGTGATGAGTAGCCTGTATACAAGTTGTTACTAACGCTTGTGATGAGTAGCCTGTATACAAGTTGTTACTATCGCTTGTGATGAGTAGCCTGTAAACATGTTGTTACTAACGCTTGTGATGAGTATCCTGTATACATGTTGTTACTAACGCTTGTGATGAGTAGCCTGTATACATGTTGTTACTAACACTTGTGATGAGTATCCTGTATACATGTTGTTACTAACGCTTGTGATGAGTAGCCTGTATACAAGTTATTACTAACGCTTGTGATGAGTAGCCTGTATACATGTTGTTACTAACGCTTGTGATGAGTAGACTGTATACATGTTGTTACTAACGCTTGTGATGAGAAGCCTGTATACAAGTTGTTACTAACGCTTGTGATGAGTAGCATGTATACAAGTTGTTACTAACGCTTGTGATGAGTATCCTGTATACAAGTTGTTACTAACGCTTGTGATGAGTAGCCTGTATACAAGTTGTTACAAACGCTTGTAATGAGTAGCTTTTATACAAGTTGTTACTAACGCTTGTGATGAGTAGCCTGTATACAAGTTGTTACTAATGCTTGTGATGAGTAGCCTGTATACATGTTGTTACTAATGCTTGTGATGAGCAGCCTGTATACAAGTTGTTACAAACGCTTGTGATGAGTAGCATGTATACAAGTTGTTACTAACGCTTGTGATGAGTAGCCTGTATACAAGTTGTTACTAACGCTTGTGATGAGTAGCCTGTATACAAGTTGTTACTAATGCTTTTTGATGAGTAGCCTGTATACAAGTTGTTACTAAAGCTTGTGATGAGTAGCCTGTATACAAGTTGTTACTAACGCTTGTGATGAGTAGCCTGTATACAACTTGTTATTAAATCATATCATGACTATCAAATTAGGCTGTTTCAACTAACCACTTATACTGGGACATACCCCAGCACGCTTCGCGTTCCAACCCCGTCACTCGCTGCGCTCATTACACATCGGCCTCCAGCCGTGAATTTTCCCTACAAATAGTAGTAAAGTTAACTGTATAGCGTAATATCACAATATTTCATTTATTTACAGTATCTCACTCACATTACTTGCGCAGCTTTCAATTTATTAGTATATACATACAATATTACTTGATTACATTGTGAATAAAACCATGCTTACATCCTTCCCTGGATTATCATTATGAAAGATCTAACCTCCTCAATATTACAAACACCATTGTTTACATTCTAACAGCTGTTAACACTTTTTGGGAATCATTATTTACATTTGAACAGCTTTAAATCTCTCCCCATGTTATTCTTATGGCCGAAAAACATACTTTGAAAAAACATGGGTCAATATCTTCACCCATACCCTTCAGGGTGAAGATATTGAAGAATTAAGACCATACTGCACAACTACGAACAGCGGCACATTGTTTGACTCCTCAACCGTTTAAATTGGTCAAGAAGTAAGGTATGACTTGCGTTGACAAAAATTGGCTTCACGTATTATATTTAAGGAGTATGCTGTAACTTTATACCTTTGATTAATTATGTGATTTTGTAACGTGATTAGTATTAGTATCAGTTATTAATCACTGTATGAATAATCTGATGTCAAATTCTTCTTAAGAAAAAAAAAAAAAAAAAACTATAAGGTTAGTGTAATTTACATAGTTTTTGTATAATTACACTAAACATTTGTTTAATCGATATTTTCACTGAAAAGTTTCTGTTCGTGAGGTTGAAAAATAAATGGTTCCAAAGAATTGGCTCAAAACTTTTTTCCATATTAAATACTAAAAAATAAAAACTTTGAAAATTACCAGTTTGAATCCCAAATATGTTTTTTGCCATAGCTCAAAAACTAGTCAACCCCCCATATTAAATACTAAAAAATAAAAACTTTGAAAATTACCAATTTGAATCCCAAATATGTTTTTTGCCATAGCTCCAAAACTAGTCAAGTTAGAGACATGCAGTATTTACTAAAATATTTTAAATTCTAATGTACATCTTTCCTGAAAATGTAATCAAAATCGTTAGAACCGTTTTTGAGAAAATTCCATTTTTGTGTGTTTTTTGCCCATAAAAAAAATACTAAAATTAAAAAATATGAAAAATGGTCTGGAGATATTGGTTAAATACACCTGCATAACAAATTTCATAAAAATTGATCCATCCGTTTGGTCTCCAGCAAACTGCACATAAACAAAGACAGACATCAAACATTTTTTTCTTGAAAAAACCACTCGAGGAGACCCTAAAATAAATTTTTAACCAACTTATAACAACATTTTTTTGGACGATCACAATACTTCCTCTATGCTAACGAATATGGGAGGGAAAGTAAAAAAACTATAAGGTAACTGTAATTTAAATTGTTTTTGTGTAAAAGCAATTCTTCACTAAAAAAAATTGTTTATTCAGTATTTTTACCGAAAAGTATCTATACATTCGTGTTCATGAGGTTGATATTGACACCTCATTAAAAAAATCACGATAATCAGGTGGAACCCCTATATTCCATATTCACCCAGTGATACTTTGGCTAGCACTCTTACCACCATTGACTCCAAAATACTAACTAGAGTAGTGTTGCCAACCATCCGGTTCTTGACGAACAGTCCATTTTTCAAGCCACTGTTCAGTGTCCAGTTAGTAGTGTGAACTGGACGCAAAATAGCCGGGTTCATTTGGGGGAGTATACCATTATTGAAATTAACTACTTTACATCTAGTCCAAGCAGGATCTGTAATTTGAGTTTTGGACATATAGTTTTGCAGAGATGTCTCTGGGATAACTCAAGAATTGGTTCCATAAGACCAATTAACCGATTTCAACAATTTTGTTGCCAATTGAATGCTTGAGTACTCTAGTGTAAATCAGACCAACACTATATGGTTCGGATTCCACGTAAAGCTGCAAGTCCCATAGTTGCCCTGGCTATATGGGGCATTAATAAATGGTCCTTTCTGAGCTAAGTCGAACTAAAATAGTAACAATGACTACACTCATCACACACCTCATATTTGCCCATATCTCTACAACCGACGTCTTAAATAAATCACGAATAAATAAATCAGCATGTCCTTTGGATTATTTTTTCGGAAGTTAGAAAATTTATAGAAAAATATTTTTTAACACATAAATGCGCAAAAATATCAAGTGATTTGCTCCAAATTTTGGATGCTGTTTTTATACATTATACATGTTATCCGTCTCAATATGAAAGTCGTAGGTATAAACGAAAGGGGACGACATAATTTTGTAATTAATTGATGGATAATAACAACATTGGTTATTTTTAGCTTTGCTAACTAATCCTAATCTTTGTAAATTTAATTACATTCAAAGATTTATTCAATACCACTGTGGTCCAGAGCTAAATGAATAATATTTATAGTAATTTTTTGCAAAAAATACTATTTTCTAGAAAAATTCAAATTTTGATTTTTCACTCTTTAAGTTACACTTTACTATCAGGTGAAAACCAACATTATTGTTCCTTTAGTCATTCATGAATTATTTCTATCTGTCTTCTCAAAATGGCCATTCCAACATAAAGAACTAATGTTATTAAACTTTATTAGAAAAATTTATCTTTTATGAATAAAGCTCTGGAAAGATAGAAGAAAACATCTCCAAATTAGTGGCGGCTTTAATGGGTAGACACCCAAAGTTGCCTATTCAAAAGAAGAGGTAAATATAACAAAATTTATATTAGCTGCTTTGAATTTATAAACCGGTATAAATTTTCCTTCTTTTCATTACATTTAACTTATATTCTAGAACATTTAAAAAATCATACCAGATTCTCTTCGTTCAACTCTGCTTATGACAGTGGGGCTTGTCGCTTACAATGCCAAGTGGATTTCTTAAAAAAATTTAAAACTTTATCGATGCTTAGCTCTTAAATATGACAAACTGACACAATTTTGTGCATATTTTAAGGTGAAAATGAATGATTGTATGAGTATGGGATGAGTTTCAATGACCCAAATCAATATCACAAGGTATCAAAGCAAACTTAATTTGCTATCTTTGACGTGTTCTTCACAAACAACATGTAGACAAATATTAGATTAGGGAGAGTGAAGTCCCAGCAGTATAGTCCGATCTTCAGATATTGCGCTTTAAGAAATAATTCCAAACAGCGATGCCATAGCTCAATAACTCAATACCACTGAACTTGTTTGGGTGGGCAGGTGGGTCAATACTACTGAACGTGTTTGGGTGGGCGGGTGGGTCAATACTACTGAACGTGTTTGGGTGGGCGGGTGGTGTACCGGGTCTTGGACCGGTACAGTTTCTTTTTTTCGTTGTTGTCTGCCAGGCTGCCTGAGATTCGCTTTTGCCCGGCGATTTGCGTACTTTGGTAGCCGTTGGCCCAGTTCCGTTTCGTTCCGTGTTCCAGCAGCTTCAGTCCGGTTGGCCTGGCTGTTCAGTTGTCTTGTGCTGCCTGCAGAAATAGTCATGTTCAGATAGACACTCTAAAACGTAAGTGTTCATTCTGTAAGTTTTAATATCTAATCACCCTTTTGGTGAAAATACTTTTGTTTAAATAATATTAATCGTTCTTACTTGTGTTTTCAGAGTTTTGTTAAATTTATATTCTTTGTCTAGATGTTTTAACCTAGGTTCGAGCCATGTGCTCATTGTTACCTTTTTGACTTTAATTGCTTTATTATCTCTGGTTTCATATTTAATAGTAGTTCTGTATAATGTTTTGTTGAGCCTTTTTAAGTTGCAGTTACCGATTTACCATCTTTTTGTTCATGGACAATAACCTAGCCTATCTTTAGTTTGATTTTCATGTTATGACAGATTGCTCATGTTTCAATAGCCTAGTTCTCAGTTTGTCATTTTTAGTTCCATATACGTAATTAATTCTTTTATAATTTGTTAATTTGTAATTTGTCTTAATTCTGAGTTTCCTACATAATTATTCATAGCCTAAAGTTAATTTTTCACTGTATTGTTTGCTCCACTCCTGTTCTTGTTTGTCTCTTCATGTTAAGTTTTGTTAAAGCAGGCACCCTTATGTTTAGTGGTTATGTATAATATTTGTGTTGTGATGGCTGGACTGGTTTTAATGTGCTGTGGTGTTGTCCTACAGTCCAGGGTCCTTGAGTAGGACGTTTCAACCCTCAGCCGGTCGTCCGGGCAAAGTTCGACCTTCTGCACTGCCTGCCTGGCCTGAGGACCAAGTCGTAGAGCCCATGTTGCGACTAAGCTGCCATTCCCTACATCTGGGTGTTTTCTTCAGTCCTCAGGTCAGTTCGTTCCATCTTTTTTTCCCGGCGGCTGAGCTGGGGGTGATTTGTGAAATAGAAAAAACAAAAAAAAAAAAAAGGTGCAATTAAAAAGAAAAAAAGAAGTTTGTAGAACTTTTCATGTGGCCTAGGCCTAAGACTTAAACTTTACAGTGGATTTATGAAACAGCCATGGGGGACTTATGTTTTTTTTTATTATTAAAGAAATAAAAACTGTTGAAATATACCGAGAACTTTTAATGTTAATATTTATTGTTATTTAGTTTAATTAGTCTATTTTCTTGTTACATTTGTTTAGATTTTTATTTTTGTTAGGTCCCCATTGTTAAATCCTGTTATTACTTATTTAATTGCTTAGGCCTAGTTATTGTTATTTATTTTTGTTAAGTGTATTTGTGGGGGGGGGTTTTTGAAGTGAATTTTTACTCGACGGTACCGTGTTATATTTTCTTTTAAATTATTTAATTTTTAAACTTTCACCAAAAGGGGATTTTGGTGCTTTTGCTTAATTTAATTCGGAGCTGCCCAGGGATTCCGGCTTACTCCCTGGCCCGGTGGAATCAAGGGATTCGGGCTAAATTGCCGGTTTAAATGTTGGTGATACCAAAAATTTTATAATTTTCTTCACTTTTATTTGGGGCTTAATATTTTCTTACGTTTTGGGGTGTCTCAGGCTAAACTGCAGATAGGCCATACACCCTGTAGTTGATTAATTGTTAAATTTTGGTATTTGTAGAGTTTGTGGTATTTATAGCGTTTGTTATTATTGTGAAGTATCTTGGTAATTTTAGTGTTTGTTGTTGTTTATTTAATTGCAAATTTATATTGTGGCCTTCTGCCTATTTTTATTGTGGCCTTCTGCCTTTTTTGTTGTGGCCTTCTGCCTGCCAGTTTGTTTTTTTACTTGGTAATAAAATTAGTTTTGCTCAGCTGCCGAGTATTATTTTGACCCTCCAACTGCCACCCGTGATCCCATCGCTCGACTTGTTTTGAGCCATCCCCCGGTTGGCACGCTTTCCAGCTTTGGTGGGGGGGATGGGTCTCAATTGGTAGCAGAGCGTGGTTGCCTTAAAAAAAAAAAAAAAAAAAAAAAAAAAAAATTTAATTCTCTCTTGGTTGTTGGCGGTGGGTGTTTGCCAGTTAGTAGGCCATGGTTGGCCGACCTACCGTCAAGGTGTCTTGGTAATACGTAGAAAAAAAAAAAAAAAGAAACAAATAAATAATTATTTAAAAAGAAAAACAATTAAAAACCCAAATAAATCACTTAACTTTATATAAAAAAAAAAAAAAAAAAAAAAAAAAAAAAAAAAAAAAAAAAACCTAGGCAATCCGCTTGGTTACTTTGTTGAGTGGGTTTCATGGGTGGATTGGAGTGGTCGGCAGTGGCTCGGTAGGCTGAGGGTTTAGTTCGTCTTGGACCCTGGAGTTGTCGTTTTTTTGTGTATATTGTTGAGAATTGTTGCGTTAGAGATGGCCTATCTGCAGAATGTTGCGCTCCTGGTCAAGGAGGAGTTGATTTTCGAATTGAGGTCGCGGGGGGTGACTCCGGAAGGGGATGTTTTGAATCTCCGGAGGTTGCTGCGGGAGCAGTTGTCCGCGGGTACGGCGGTGGATTGGTCTGACCTGCTGGAGGTTGGTGATGAGTTGGGGATTTGTAAACGGAAGGTGGAAGATTGGGAAGGGGTGTTAGAAGATTTGCAGTTTGAACCTCCAGTGGGTCGTGACCGGGCCTGCCGCCTTGCACGTCTGGGTCATCTGCTTGCCCGTTTAAGGCTGGTCAACCGGGCACCGGGGTTGGAGCCATCTGGAAGGGCGTGGATCCGGGAGAGTGTGTCTAGGCTGGATGAGATTTTTCAGGCACTCTCCGGGTCCACGACTCCTACGGGTCTGGGTCAGCGGCCTGCTTTTGCTCTGTCGCCTAACGTGTCGAGGCCGCAGGCTGAGACACCGGCTCTCACTGTGCCTGAGGTTCCTTCTGAGCCTGCAGGCGTTTCTGTTGAGGTTGCTTGTGGTTCGGCTCCAGCTGCCGTTCCTACTACTTCTTTGGGTTCACCTGCTCTTCTGCAGCTGAGCTACCACAAGCTACCTAACCCTCTCACGCCCATGATCCAGAATCTCCCTGTGATCGATGGGATGGATTCTGAGGAGCTTCTTAAGTTTCTGGTGGCCTTTCTCAGACTTAGTGAGATGCCCGGCATGCAGGCTGGGGACTTGCTTCGTCTGGTTTTCCCGTATTGTAGAGGTCCCGTTGGGGAGGTGCTGAGTTCTGTCTTGGCCAGTGATGCCTCGGTGGACTCGTTCCACCGAGAGTTACTTTCATCGTTTCTTCCCATTCGACTCAGGGAGAGGATGGTCATGGACAGATTTTATCGGTCGCAGGGTAGGGGCGAGTCTCTGGCAGCCTATGTCTCTTCAGTCAAGGAAGCTCGTCAAGCGTTGCGCCTCACCCTTTCTGAAGCTGACACCGTTCGAGTCATCCTGGATGGCATTTCTCCCGAAGAACGGTGCAGATTGGTTTTTGCTGGTGTTCCTTCGACTTTTCGGGAGCTGCATCAGCTGTGCATTGTTTCGCGCAGCGTGCAGTTCTCAGACCAGCAAGGGAGGGATTCTGAGAGTCATCGTGCTCTCCCCACCCGTCGACCGGCTATGTCTGTAGGTGTGAGTCAGCCAGTGGAGGGTCGTGGTTCTCGGCCTCCGGTTGTGTGCTTTGCTTGTGGCCAACCTGGTCACATTCGACGTGACTGTCCACGTGCTCGAGGTCGTGGGGCGGGAAACGCTCAGCGCGGGGGGTTGCCTCCACAGTAGCTCCCCGCGTTGTTGCGACTGACCGTGGCCATTTGCCTCTGACACGTGCCCATAGCAGGAGTGTCGGGGATTTTTCGGGCCTTGCTGGCATGGCTTCCCTGGGACTTAGTGCGGTCACCTCGGTGTGTCCTGGCGTTTTTGTATCTTTCGGTGGTACGGTGTGTCGAGCCCTTCTTGATTCTGGTTCGGCATGCAGTATCATCAGCCTTTCTCTTTTTGAGTCCCTTGACGCCTTAGGACTTGTCAGGCACACCGAGCCCTCTTCTATTACTTGCTGGACGGCATCCCAAACTCCTCTACCTATAATTCTAAAGGCGTTTTTCCATTTTAAGATCGAAGGATTTTCCTGGAGGTGGGGTTTTCTTGTTGCCAAGGACCTGGCGGTTTCTTGTATCCTAGGGGCAGACTTTATTTCTAAGAGTGGTATGGTGCTTGACCTCCAGAAGCGCCAGATGTTTTTCAAGTTTAATCGGCGAGTTTTGGTGCCTCTAGTAGGTGATTCTGACTGCCCTCCTGCAGTCAGAGAGGTGGGTTGTGAGCCCGAACAACCCAAGGTGGATCCAGTTGGTCATCTCCCCCCTGAGCAGGCGGAGGCCATTAGGAGGCTGTGTTTGCGGTTTCCTGATGTGCTTACGCCTGAGCTTGGGGTCACTTCTCTTCTGGAGTATGAGATCCACCTCACCGATTCTCAGCCAGTTAGAAGTCATCCGTACAAACTTGCTCCCCCAAAGATGGAGGTTATGAGGGCTATGATTGAAGATCTTCTGAGCAAGGGTGTGATTGAACCGTCTCGTTCTGCTTATGCCAGTCCAGCTTTTCTTGTGCCCAAGCCTAATGGTAAGTCTAGGCTTGTGATGGATTATCGGAGGCTCAACGCTAAGGTCGCTATTGACTCGGTACCTCTGCCTGATTTGCCTTCTGCGTTTGATTGGTTCGGTAAGGCTAAGTTTTTCAGTGTTTTCGACTTGAACCAGGCCTACCATCAGATTCCATTGAAGAAGGAATCACGGCCCATGACTAGCTTCTGTGTTCCCTGGAATCTCTATCAGTTCACTAGGGTTCCTATGGGTCTTGCTGTGGGTGCCCAGACTCTTACTCGTCTGCTTGATTCCATCTTCCATGATGTGAAGTTCAAGTTTGTTTTCAATTACCTGGACGATCTTCTTGTCTACAGTGAGACTTTCGGGGAACACCTGCAACATCTGGAGGAAGTTCTTAGTCGCCTCAAATCAGCTGGCCTTACCGTCAATCCAGAGAAAGTCACTTTTGCTCGTCCTGAGATTTCTTTTCTGGGTCATCTTATCTCTTCTCGAGGCGTCTGCATAGATCCTGCGAGGACCCAGGGCATTCGGGATTTTCCTCCTCCCAGAGATGCCAAGGGGATTGCCCGTTTTGTGGGGATGGTGAATTTTTACCGTCGCTTCATCCCTAACGTGGCCGAGCTTGCTGCCCCGTTGAACGAGCTGCGAAAGAAAGGTGTCCCTTTTGTGTGGGGCCAAGCTCAGCAGACTGCCTTTGATGCTCTCAAGGAGGCTATCATGCAACCTCCTGTCCTGCGTATGCCTGATTTCAGCAGAGAATTTGTTCTTCAGACTGATGCCTCCTCCTCCGCCATTGCTGCTGTTCTTTCTCAGGAGTTTGATGGGGTCAGGCAGCCCATCGCTTTTGCTTCGAGGACGTTGTCTCCCCAGGAACAGAAAGCTTCTTCCATCTATGAGTTAGAGTGTCTGGCTGTTGTCTTTGGTACGGACAAGTTTCGGCGTTTCTTGGAACACGCTGAGTTCTTGCTGGAGACTGACAATCAGGCACTATCTTGGCTTCTTGCCCATCCCCGACAGCTCGGGAAAATTGGTCGCTGGGTGGTCAAAATTTCTGCTTTTAAGTTCCGAGTCCAACATCTTAGGGGTACCCAGAATGTCATCGCGGATGCTCTTTCCCGCATGTACCACGAACCCAGTGATCCACCGACTGAGGCTGTTGCTCAGTGTGGTGCTGTTCTTCTGGATTTTCCTCTGGCTTTTGACGACCTACTGTCCCATCAGCAGAAAGATCCCGAGCTGTCAGTCATCTTAGGTGAGCTTCAAGAGGGAGGTGCCCACCCTCCCTATTTTCTGTCCAAAGGGGTACTCTGTTGCCGTCCTCGACAGAGGGGTGAACCCCGTGTAGTGCTGCCTAGTCATCTAGTACCGATGGTCTTTCAGTATTATCACTCTTCCCTTGTGGGCGGTCATCTTGGCATTCATAAGACCATCGCTAAGATTCGTAGGTACTTCATCTGGAAGGGCATGGACCGGGATGTTGCTGGCAGAGTGCGGGCTTGTCACCTGTGCTCTCTCAGCAAGCCTAGTCAGAATGCAAGGTTAGGGTTGTTATCTTCTGAGGTGGCCGAGCGTCCTTTTGAGAAGGTGTTCATCGACTACGTGGGTCCTTTTCCCCGTAGCAAGTCAGGTAGCTCCTACCTACTTGTTTGTGTGGATGCTTTCTCGAAGTTCGTGTGGCTTTTCCCACTTCGGAGTGCTACGGCTAAGCTCACCATCCGTGCTCTCCAGTCCCAACTCTTCCAGCACTTTGGTGTGCCTTCCACTCTTGTGTCCGACAATGGTAGCCAGTTTACTTCACACGAGTTTCGTAGGTTCTGTTTTGGCAATGGTATCAGGCATGTGACTACCTCTCCTTATTACCCACAGCCTTCTCATGCAGAGCGGTTCAACCGCAATCTTCGGTCTGCCCTTATTACCTTCCATGCTGAGAAGCAGAACACCTGGGATGAGAGTCTCTCTTGGCTCCAGCTTGCTTTCAATTCTTCCAAGCATGAGAGTCACAATGCCACTCCCTTCGAGATTCTACATGGCTACCCTCCTAACAACCCTTTGTCCAACTTGTGGAGGTTAGAGGATCTTCTACCTACGCCAGGTGCCACTGACGTAGTGTCCACGTGGCGGGCTGCTCGGCGCAACCTGCTACGTGCTAGAGAGAGAGTGAGGAGGAGGTATGATAAGGGTCGTACTCCTAACCCTTTTCAGGTTGGAGATCTGGTTCTTTGTCAGGCTCACCCGGTCAGTTCGGCCGCGGAACGAAGAGCTGCAAAGTTGTGCTATCGGTGGTCTGGTCCCCACCGCATCGACAGGTTTTTGTCACCGGTGACTGCTCTGCTGGTTGATCCCCAGTCAGGCAGGGTGTTTAGGAAAGCCCATGTGTCCCAGCTTAAGGCTTTCCGGGGAACGGTTGGTCCAGGAGTTGGTGTTCCTGGGGGTTTCTTGGGGCAAAGAGATTGATCACCTCTGCGCCCTAGGTGGCTGTTCTGAGAGAGTCTTCTTTCTCTCTTTTCTTGTCGGGCCCGACAGTCAGGGTAGTTTGCTCCCTGTTCGAGGGGTTTCCCCTCTTAGTTTCTCTTGGACGTCCTTGGAGCACCACTCTTCGGAGGTCTTCCGGAGGTCTTCGTCTTCTCTTGGTTCCCTGAGGTACCGAGTGTTCTCCCCTGCCTGGGTGTGTTGAGGTTTGCAGAGGGAGGTTGTACCGGGTCTTGGACCGGTACAGTTTCTTTTTTTCGTTGTTGTCTGCCAGGCTGCCTGAGATTCGCTTTTGCCCGGCGATTTGCGTACTTTGGTAGCCGTTGGCCCAGTTCCGTTTCGTTCCGTGTTCCAGCAGCTTCAGTCCGGTTGGCCTGGCTGTTCAGTTGTCTTGTGCTGCCTGCAGAAATAGTCATGTTCAGATAGACACTCTAAAACGTAAGTGTTCATTCTGTAAGTTTTAATATCTAATCACCCTTTTGGTGAAAATACTTTTGTTTAAATAATATTAATCGTTCTTACTTGTGTTTTCAGAGTTTTGTTAAATTTATATTCTTTGTCTAGATGTTTTAACCTAGGTTCGAGCCATGTGCTCATTGTTACCTTTTTGACTTTAATTGCTTTATTATCTCTGGTTTCATATTTAATAGTAGTTCTGTATAATGTTTTGTTGAGCCTTTTTAAGTTGCAGTTACCGATTTACCATCTTTTTGTTCATGGACAATAACCTAGCCTATCTTTAGTTTGATTTTCATGTTATGACAGATTGCTCATGTTTCAATAGCCTAGTTCTCAGTTTGTCATTTTTAGTTCCATATACGTAATTAATTCTTTTATAATTTGTTAATTTGTAATTTGTCTTAATTCTGAGTTTCCTACATAATTATTCATAGCCTAAAGTTAATTTTTCACTGTATTGTTTGCTCCACTCCTGTTCTTGTTTGTCTCTTCATGTTAAGTTTTGTTAAAGCAGGCACCCTTATGTTTAGTGGTTATGTATAATATTTGTGTTGTGATGGCTGGACTGGTTTTAATGTGCTGTGGTGTTGTCCTACAGTCCAGGGTCCTTGAGTAGGACGTTTCAACCCTCAGCCGGTCGTCCGGGCAAAGTTCGACCTTCTGCACTGCCTGCCTGGCCTGAGGACCAAGTCGTAGAGCCCATGTTGCGACTAAGCTGCCATTCCCTACATCTGGGTGTTTTCTTCAGTCCTCAGGTCAGTTCGTTCCATCTTTTTTTCCCGGCGGCTGAGCTGGGGGTGATTTGTGAAATAGAAAAAACAAAAAAAAAAAAAAAAAAGGTGCAATTAAAAAGAAAAAAAGAAGTTTGTAGAACTTTTCATGTGGCCTAGGCCTAAGACTTAAACTTTACAGTGGATTTATGAAACAGCCATGGGGGACTTATGTTTTTTTTTATTATTAAAGAAATAAAAACTGTTGAAATATACCGAGAACTTTTAATGTTAATATTTATTGTTATTTAGTTTAATTAGTCTATTTTCTTGTTACATTTGTTTAGATTTTTATTTTTGTTAGGTCCCCATTGTTAAATCCTGTTATTACTTATTTAATTGCTTAGGCCTAGTTATTGTTATTTATTTTTGTTAAGTGTATTTGTGGGGGGGGGTTTTTGAAGTGAATTTTTACTCGACGGTACCGTGTTATATTTTCTTTTAAATTATTTAATTTTTAAACTTTCACCAAAAGGGGATTATGGTGCTTTTGCTTAACTTTTAATTCGGAGCTGCCCAGGGATTCCGGCTTACTCCCTGGCCCGGTGGAATCAAGGGATTCGGGCTAAATTGCCGGTTTAAATGTTGTGATCCAAAAGTTTTCTAAATTTTCACTTTTTTGGGGCTTAATATTTTCTTACGTTTTGGGGTGTCTCAGGCTAAACTGCAGATAGGCCATACACCCTGTAGTTGATTAATTGTTAAATTTTGGTATTTGTAGAGTTTGTGGTATTTATAGCGTTTGTTATAATTGTGTAGTATCTTGGTAATTTTAGTGTTTGTTATTTATTTAAGTGCTAATTTATATTGTGGCCTTCTGCCTATTTTTATTGTGGCCTTCTGCCTTTTTTGTTGTGGCCTTCTGCCTGCCAGTTTTTTTTACTTGGTAATAAATTAGTTTTGCTCAGCTGCCGAGTGTTATTTTGACCCTCCAACTGCCACCCGTGATCCCATCGCTCGACTTGGTTTGAGCCATCCCCCAGTTGGCACGCTTTCCAGCGTTGGTGGGGGGGATGGGTCTCAGTGGGTCAATACTACTGAACGTGTTTGGGTGGGCGGGTGGTTCAATGGGCTAATTGACAATACATATTTTAAATACTAAAGTGTTATTCAACAAGCGCATTACCTATTACCTCAATGATTACCACTGTACGTGTATGGGTAGGCTATATCTGTAATGCCCACTCTGAACACCATTGTACGTGTATGGGTGGCAGAGTGGGTCAACACCACTGTACGTGTATGGGTGGGTGGGTGGGTTAACACCACTGTACGTGTATGGGTGAGCGGGTGGGTCAGTCCCGCTGAACGTGTATGGGTGGGCGGGTGGGTCAATCTCACTGAACGTGTATGGGTGAGCGAGTGGGTCAGTCTCACTGAACGTGTATGGGTGGGCGGGTGGGTCAGTCACACTGAACGTGTATGGGTGGGTGTGTGGGTTAATCTCACTGAACGTGTATGTGTTTCTAGTTAATCTACAGAGGTATGATGTATTACTCAATAAAGTGGCTTGGTGATGTGAGAAAATTTCACATTGAAATTTTCTGTTTCTATCAGAGCTTTGGTATTCCAAAACTGAATATAACATTCTCAAGATGGACAAAGACACTTCCTTAGATGAAATTTAAAACAAAGGAGTCGTTTCTGTCTACCAGACTTTAGAGATGTTGAGAAGAAATAAAATTTTCTGCTCACAACACAACCTCTAGAGTGAGGGCCAGCAAGTTGAAAAAGTTTCACCAAAATTAGCAATTCTCGGTTTTGATAAGATACTAAGAAATTTGAAAAGAATTATCCATAGATGATGACTGACATGATCAAAGTTGAACAAGTTTCAACAAAATTAGCAATACTTGGTTTTGATAAGATACGAAGCAATTTGAAAAGAATTATCCATAGATGATGACTGACATGATCAAAGTTGAACAAGTTTCAACAAAATTACCAATACTTGGTTTTGATAAGATATGAAGCAATTTGAAAAGAATTAGCCAGAGATGATGACTGACATGATCAAAGTTGAACAAGTTTCAACAAAATTAGCAATACTTGGTTTTGATAAGATACGAAGCAATTTGAAAAGAATTATCCATAGATGATGACTGACATGATCAAAGTTGAACAAGTTTCACCAAAATTACCAATACTTGGTTTTGATAAGATACGAAGCAATTTAAAAAGAATTATCTAGAGATGATGACTGACATGATCTAAGTTGATCAAGTTTCACCAAAATTAGCAATACTTAGTTTTGATAAGATACAAAGCAATTTGAAAAGATTTATCCAGAGATGATGACTGACATGGTCAGAGTTTGTTACGAGAATAATCGCTTACAAGCTCAATACTTTCATCGAGCGTTATGGAGTAAAACATTATAGATAGTAAAACATTATAGTTACTGAAGTACAAACATGTTCAAGTTTTAGCATGGAACATGCTTTAGTCTTGACCTAACTGTCTGAAAACGTTACGTTACGCGGGAGGGTGACGCGGGAAGGTGACGCGTAACCATGAAAACACAATGACATATCAGTGTTGACTTCAATAATGATTTTATTTGCAAGCGTTCATCAAAGTACATCTTTAGTTTCCATGACAACTCTTGTTTTGTAATTCCTTACATGAAATCTAAAATTCGTTGTTTTCGGAGAAATACATTTGCAGAAATTATTAAAAAGGAGCCACCGGGTAGCAGCCGTGATCTATTACCAAGTAGCAGCCGTGATCTATTACCGGGTAGCATCCGTGATCTATTACCAAGTAGCAGCCAAGAGCTAAAGCATGTTCCATGTTTCTTGAATTTTAGCCGTAGGCTCTAAGCAAAAAGATCCGGGGGTCCAGGGGGCTTGCCCCCTGGTGAGGCCCGCAGGGCCGAGTTTTTTTATTTTACATAACATAACATTTATGTTACAGTAAAATATTACACTATTATTATAATAATTGTGGATATGTTTTGTCCTTCACCGTGATATTTAGGTTTTAGGAATTTAGAACATTTTTTAAATGCATAATTCAATCTCTCAATACAATTTCATGATAGGAAACTGTAATTTCTAATTTCACATATTTATAATACATGTAGATACATAATAGTTTTTTAATTAGAATAATACGTGTTGGTACATATAATAATATTTGTGGCAGTAATTGTGTTAGTTAGTGAGGCCCGCAACCACAGCTGGTTTAAACTGCATTACATTTACATGGGACTACACTAGCGCTCCACAATGGACCACAAAAACAGCTGATATTTTGAGACTCAAAATTTAACATTGGATGGGAAATCTATTTGTTTATAGGATCAATGCTTGTACTGGATACATAATAATAATATAATGATAATAGAGGCAATCACAAATAATAACTCTGTTCAGATTGTTTAAATAACAATATATTATGACGTCAAAATAGAAAAAATACAATACTTATAAACTAACTACATACCCAGTCTTGTTGTATAACACTAACACGAACCAAATAAAAACTATAACTAGAGAGTTCTTGATCAATATAAGAAAAATATGTATATGCATAAAGAAATTTATTTATCGACACAAATTGTTAAAGACCTAGAATGTAAATTTAAAGTAGAAATGGTGTTTTTCCTAAAACTAAGAATTTTACAAATAAAATATAACATAACAATCAAATAAAATAAAACAACTTTATTTGACTAGATAAAATGAGAAATACAAATAACTAGATTGCCCGTCAATGCTTTCCCTGAAGATCATGTGATGTTCACATCAAAAACAGTGAGATGAAAATGTATTATTTATTGTGATTATCGTAACCCTACATTATTTTGGTATTTGAATTACGGTTAGGTAGTAAAGATAAAGTAGCACCACTAAGTCAAAACATGTTCAATAATAATTTCAACTTATGTATTGTTTGAGAATGAAAGTCGTGTTAGTTTGAAAATGAAATTAAAACATGCGACAATAAATAGAGGTTTGACTGAAATCATTTGATAAATATTTTAAACAACAGATGGTAACAAAATAAAATTTGGATAATACCAGAGATACCAATCTAAATATTACGTTATAAATAGTGCAAATTTATTGACCAGCTCAGAATTGGATTGGCAAATCAAACAATATAACTAAATAAGTTGTTTCTTACACCACTATTATAGATAGGCTGCTTAGAAAGTGACCTACTGAAAGCACTTGCGCGAGAGTGATGGAAGTGAGACAGAGAATTGTGCTTCTCCCAATGTGTTATTCCATTTAATGTTGACGCAGGCTGGCAACACAATACCAAACCCCACCCACTACGCCATTAGCGGCAGTGACTATTGGTTGGTTTGATTGACATCAACGAATCAAGCTTAGAAGGATTCAATTAAATCATTATTTAGTATTCAAATCACAATTAATAATAGCAATCACACAATGATTAAAAATGTAAACAATAAAAATTAAAACAAACTTATACAGTTCATTAAGTTATTTTTTCAACTAAAAACTGTGCAAAAGTTAGTCATGCCTGAGATGAGCAGTGGACCGATTCCCCTCTGCTGCTAAAACCTCTACATGCACTAAATATAACAAGCAGGACACTTTTTATCCGGCACAATTATAGTAGCGAGTTAAATATCAAACATATCTTGTTTGTCAGAAAAATGTGTCAAGTATTTTGTAATTTTGAACCAGAACCAATAAATACAAATGTTCTGTTGCATTTATTTTTATTATTTTCCTAGGAAAACAACTGGCCAGCAAAACTGATATTTCCATTTGGTGCATCCACAGTGTAGTATTTGCACGTTAAAACTTGAATATTGTGCTATAATTTATTGTAAGATTCATGTGTAAGCGCTGTTATTATTACTGTCCGGACAGTAAGTGACCTGTGCATCATATTATATTTAGTGCAGTGGAGAGGAATCATTACATCGCTCATCTGTCATCCATCACAGGCGTCGCTAACTTCCTTTCGCCTTAAAATTATGCAACAGTGTTTGGTTGAAAAATAACAGTAATGAACTGTACAAGTTTGTCTATTTGATGTTTACTTTTTTATTCATTATGTTATTGAATACTAAATGATGATTTAATTTAATCGTTCTAAGCTTGATTCCTTAGTGTTAATCAAACTAACCAATGGTCACTGCTGTAAATAACGTAGGCAGAGCTTGTTACTGTGCTGCCAAATTTCTGCCTATCTTCTTCATAGTTGCGATGATAACATCAAATGGAATGACAAAGTAGGAGATACGTAGTTCTCTCTCTCACTTCCACCACTCAGTCCATCTCTCTTGTACCGTTCATTAGGTCACTTTCGAAGTAGCCTATCTATAAGTTTTATTTGAGCAAGTTATGTTTTCTGACTATGGTTGTCTCAGAAGGATCTTGTATATTCAAACTACCTAATTTGCCAATCCCATGCTAGTGTTTACCAGCCTGAAATATTTACATTACATTAGTGCTGTGTTTTGATTAGTTGACTAAAAACCTTTATTTATGAGCAATTCCTTGAACAACATTTTATAAGTCTCAGTTACAATGATAAATTTAGGCTGAATTTTTATCTTTCTCGACTAGATTGTTTAAAAATTAATCCCTTAATCAACTATTTTCTGGAAAAATATATATATTGCATACTGTTGGACAATTAATTGTCAGAGCTCATATTAGAACTGATCTATTTAATAAAAACAAAAATTGTAGCAAATTCAAACATGTTACATTCAAAAGAGCAAATCATCAATCACAAAGAATAAATCAAGTGATACTTGTAGGCATATTCAAGCATAAACTTTAAAGTAGCATTTAAAAGCTTGGCTAATATAATAATTGTTAGATCATCTTCACAACAAAATCTTGTCTTTAAAACATTGATGAAAATATAGCACTGATACTAAAATATGTCTTGACAATGCAGTAATAAAATGATTCACAAATTTACATATCTACAAAACCTTATTTTTTATAAAATCAACCTTAAAAATTAATAAAATCACACAAACAGCAATTTGTTACAATAGACACAATGAGGCTGCTTTGAAATGCGCTACATTTATTATTTCTTTCACACAGCAAATTTTGATTAGTTAATTTGTTTCCCCAGACGTAAAGGAAACACGGAAGTGTTCAGAAGTGCACTTACATCAACAGCTATTTTTGTACGCAATATCTAGGATCTGAAGAGGTTTGAAAAAAGTGATTTGTGGTTAAAATGAACAAAATGTATCATTTTGAAGTAAGTAAGAAGTTCCACTTGGTACAAGTATTTTATCATATTAATTACGCCTACAATACAGCACAAGAAAACTATGTGCATGCATGTTAAGCACTCAAATTAAATATTTAAAAATATTGTAATATAATACCGGGTGTTTCAAAATGAATAGCGGGGTTTTAGTGTGTTATAATATTTATTACATCAAACTTACAGCCACAAGGGATATATCAAATGAAAGAGAAACTCAAACAGTTTTGTTTGTTGGCATCAGTGCGGAATGTTTCCGCCGCAATCCGATAGAAAGCGCTAGTAGCAAAGATGGCGACTAAAGAACAGAAAGCGTTTTGTGTTTTACAGTTTGCAAAGACGGAATCTGTTGTTACTGTGCAACGTGCGTTCCAGATTAAGTTCGGTTGTGATCCTCCAGGTGATAACAATATTCGAAGATGGTATCATCAGTTTGAAGACACTGGCTGCCTTTGTAAAGGCAAGAGTACGGGACGACCAAGAACTAGTGAAGAGAGCGTTGTGCAAGTGCGTAATTCGTTCACGTGTAGCCCTATGAAATCCGTTCGGAAGGCTAGTCGTGAATTAGCAATTCCTGTGACGACTGTTTGGAGAGTTTTGCGGCGACGCTTGCAACTACGTCCTTATCGTTTGTAGTTGTTACAGGCTCTGAAGCCTACTGATCATGTTTTACATGCCAACTTTGCTAACGACATGTTGTTGAATGACAATGAAAATTTTCTGGATCTTGTCGGATTCAGTGATGAATCGACCTTCCACCTTAGTGGTCAAGTAAACACCCATAATGTTCGGATTTGGGGTTCAGAAAATCCCCGCATGATGGAACAAGTGCAACGAGACTCACCTAAATTGAATGTTTTTTGTGCCATATCCTGACAGAAAGTTTATGGTCCTTTCTTTTTTGGTGAAGCAACTGTAACTGGTCCCTCTTATCTGGATACTCTACAGCTATGGCTCTTCCCTCAACTGACACAGGATGAACCAGAGAACTTCGTCTTTCAGCAAGATGGTGCGCCACCTCACTGGCATAACGAGGTACGCTATTGGCTTAACCTCACAGTACCCGACCGCTGGATTGGCCGTAAGGGGCCTATTGATGGCGCTTGTTATCCATGGCCTCCACGGTCACCCGACCTAACGCCGTGTGATTTCTATCTTTGGGGGTTTATTAAGGATCGAGTGTATGTGCCTCCAATGCCAGCCAACCTTCCCGAATTAAGGAACAGGATTGAAACAGCTGTTGCGGCAATTACTAATGAGACACTAACCAAAGTTTGGGAAGAACTCGCATCGTCTTGACGTGTGCCGAGTAACGAATGGTGCTCACATTGAACACTTGTAGGCTATTATGTAAAACTGTTTGAGTTCCTCTTTTGTTTGATATATCACTTGTGGCTGTAAGTTTGATGTAATAAATATTATAACACTTTAAAACCCCGCTATTCATTTTGAAACACCCGGTATATTAATCATGTATTGTAGTGGGTGAGCTAAAAAAATAAATTAGAAAAGAAATAAAGTTACAATATGTCCACACCCCTGATGCCATATGAATAAAAAACATTAAGACTGATAAAAGTTCACTTCTTTTTTATTTCAAACACGTTGGGAGAAACAGTCACCATATTGAAAAAAATTATTATTATTATTATTTTTTCTAAGCCTATGGAATTCAATTGAGAAAACTAATTATATCTTTAAGAAAACAAGAAGAATTGTAAAAGCTACGAGAGTTCATAATTCTGTTTAAAAAGAAATAACAAACATTATGCATTAGAAAGATAATCATAAAACTAATTCAACAATAAAAGCAAATAATTAGAGATATTTTATGAATATAATATTCTATAGGTATTAATTATATTATTACAAATAGAATATATATTATTTAACAACTAATAATATAAAAACACTCTTTTATATGAATGCAATGTTGTGTAAACATTCCAGTGAATCCATTCACTACTTTTCGAGTTTTGTGTTCACAAACATACGGAAGTTTGATTGTTTTATACAATGTTGAAAAAAATATGGAAACACTTTCACAACATTTGTAAAAGTGAAATCATGATCATAAAGAACATACTTTTTGATGCCATTAGCGACATATAATCTTTTCAGGGGACGGCCCACGAGTAGTTGAACAAAAATCTTCAACGTAAGCCTAGGGCCGAGTCTGGTATCAAATGAAAGATCTATTTAAGAGAAATTAATTGCCACAAACCGGACTTCGAAAGGTTTTTCGTTTTCAGAGTAGCAGTCATTTAAATTTCAAATTAAATTTGAACAATTCAATTATACTTTATAGAACACAATTATTTTTAAAAATTAACTACCAAATTATGTAAGAAAAAATAACGTTGTGAAAGGGTTTCCATATTTTTTTTTACCCTGTATATTATTTAACAAGGATGATTAACAATATAGTAAACAGGCATTTCCAAAATTTATTACTTCTATTTCGTCCCAGAACAGCCACATTGTGTCATTTTTTCACATTTATAACTAGACTTATTGCATTGCATGGCTGGGCCTGACCTATGCAGATGATATGCATAGAACATGTGCTATAGCAACATAACATATAATTTAAATGGTAACAGTTTAATAAATACAACTGCCTAACAATAACATGTTTTATTGTTAAACTGCACACAACATTCAAGCAACAACATCAAAACATTTGTTGATGCTGGTCCCATTTCAAACCTTTATGAAAACCATTAAAATTGTGTTAATGCATTGAGTTCAGATTAAACTTCTATAAACTCATTCTAAATATGATATTAAAACTTGTTTAACTTATAGATCAAAATGTTAGATAGTTTGGTGATATAAAACTGGTAAACTTAGTGTACAGAGCAAATATTAGTGAAAAGTTGTTTTAGAATTTATTTATTACTAAAGTATAATAAATAAATTTATAGAGTGAGAAATATTTTTCCAATTAATACGATTAAATAATACAACAAATACTTTTTTATGGTAGTTACCTAAAATAAACAGCTAAATATATTTATTTTTTCTCAGTTAGAAGCTATGATGCTCTGCATAAGCATAATGTTATCAGTAATCTGGTCTGTGGAGATATAAGTTTTCGACTTGAAAGTTTATTTAAAATGATAAAATAAATGACAACTTTACTGAATTACAAAACATATGATAGCAAAATAACATAACCAACAATCAGGACAAACAGTACTGTTTGCGTTTTGATTAATTAATTTTCAGTGGTTAAATCCTATTTAACAACCAAACTTACTTAAACACCCTTAGGCTTGTTTTATGCAACGTGTTTGGTGTTGCGTGAGAGACGCATCAGGTTACTAGTTCTATTGAATCAAATGGGAGCATTAATGCATGAACACACAACAATTTGTGTCACCGGAGGAACACATGTTCTCTAGATACCAGACAGTCTTTAAGAATGCGTGTTCCAAGAGTGTTGCTCGTTCACTCTAAATACAATAAATCAAATGGTTACATTTATGCAGCGTGTACGGCGTACCACGACAGATCGAGGGGATGCTCAACACCACACCAATGTAGCAGAGTAATATTTCCTTAATTTCTACAAGTTTACATTAGTTACTCTATACCTAGTATGACACTCCTCTCTCAAATCTTACTCTATTTATGGGATGTGCTGACCAGTGCCTTCATTTACAGGGTTTCTTACACACTAAATTATATAAAATTTATATCACGATAGGCTTCATGTTTCAACTGTCAAGCAGCAGTTAGCACTACACGACCACAACTCTACAAAGAATTGCACAGCAAGCTCTCCTACTAAATCACTATAGGAATACGACAGTAAAAAATGGCTGAAATGTCATATGCAAATCTCGAGCGAATGCTATGATAACGTATGACATGTTGACATCCGCGTTCCAAAACGTGTGACTTCGAACACGTTGCATAAAACCAGCCTTAAGTCTTCCTTATGATTAACCAAATGCCTCACTAACCATCTAAACAGATATTGTATCATGAACCCTAATTGATGCAGGAATGCATTCAACGTATTAAAATTAATGAAGTCAATATGTTATTTACATAACAATAATATAAATGCTATTAGAGATTTTTGAGCATTTTGAATATGTAGTGACTTCTATCATAAAAGGTAAATAGTCAATAAGAGACTGCAATTCATCCATTTGTTATTGGCATCAACATTATTAGCTTTTGAACAAGTTTTCCATATAATAATAAAAATTAATCATGCATCAAGCTAACTAACACAAATATTTTATTTAAAAACAAATTTTGTATTGTAACTATTGGTTATATTTAAAAATTTAATCTGACCACAATACATCAACAAAAATAAAGAACAAAGTAAAATATGTCAACATTTGGAAGCTCTTGTAGAAATAAGTACAGAAATATTAAGTTTAAAATAAATTATAATTAAAAATACATATGTTGAAAGTGATCCGATTAGGAAAATAAAATTAAATAAATAGTTTCAACTTGTAAAAAAAATTATATGTAACTCTACAGAAAATTACAGTAACAAGTGATATCACATTAAAAATATGAAGTATTTAAATATCCTAGACACTGACTGACATACAAACAGGTGTTGACGTTCATCAATCACATTACGGATATGCAACGTATCTGAGCAACAAAAGCAACTGTAACAGTTCAAAAATCACAATTTATTATAAGCTATATTTATCAGGTATGTACATATGTTTTCAAAAAAATTACACTAAGTTAACAGTACAAATAAAATTACAGTGAGAAAATAAACAACAATCAAATTTAGCACTCAAAATTATCATCTGGAATATAGGTTAACTAAAATTTATAAAATTAAATTTACAATAGTTATTAATATCATCAATAAAATGCAACATACAATTTATATTATGTGCTAATTTGTAAAACAACAAACTATAACATTTCAAATATCAAATATCAATGTAATAAAATAAGTTTTTATTACATACCAAATTATAATTATGTTTTTTCTATTACAGGTCAAACTGTGTGCATAGAGAGAAATATCAAAATGAATAAATGGTCAATTGTACTGTACTTAAAACCCTCTTTTTGATGTTACACCAAAATGTATGATATATAGTTGTTAATATTTCAATGATGTAAATGTTATACAACATGTGTAAGCACTGTAATTTTAGAATTAATGAGTATTTTTCTATGATATAACAGAAATATTTAATTGCTTTAAATAATATATGCTTAAATAAAATAATTGCTCAAAACTCACCTTATGATATATTGCAGATTACATTCATGTTAATTTGTGGTTGGAAATGAGTTAAAACAGGACATCATAAAATAGTAACATTCAACTCATGATTTTAAGTTTTCAGATAACATTTTTACGATTACATAGCCTGAAGTTCGTAAACTGTGATAATAATATACATGTGTATAATATTAAAGCTGTCACTGTTTGCTTTATTACGTGAAACATAAATTAGTTAAAACAGTACTGTACGAATCTGAGGATTAATAATGTGTACCAGAGTTAACGTTGAAACAAGTTGAGAACTCAAAAACATAATTGACCTCATTTGGGATTTGAGTAAAGTTATTACGTAGAAGTGGACAACACGGGACCTATAAACTGACACTTGCTTTAAGATATTTGAATAAACCCCTAAAGTATATACAGGGTGTCACAAAAAAGGTGTCCTAGCTATTCATTTTCATATTCTATGTCTGATTCTGATCTAAAAATGAAGAATAATATTTTTTCAATTTTCAATTTGTTTAGCAGCTAGACACCATTTTGTTTATTTGATAAAACAATTTATATCTTTGTTTTTACCTTTACCATTGTTACAAAATTCGGTAAACGGGTTCAAGTTAAAAGATAATATTTAATAAAAAAATAATTGAACATTATCTTTATTATTTTCAAAATTACGGCCATTTTATTATTATTTTTTAAAATATCTAAAAAAAACCACTGGTTTTATAAAAATGTTGTATGACACAAACAAGTTTTAAATCAACCTTCACTTTCCAATACCTCATTTGTAAAAATCGCTTAAGAAATAACTATTTTATGAAGTAACTTTAATTCACATACTGTTCAAATACTGTCGAACTATTAACCATTTAGTTTGCATGTGAGTTAAGGTTAAGTCATAAAATAGTTATTTCTGAAGCGATTTTTACAAATGAGGTTCATTGGAAAGGTAACATTTTTTGTCATAAAATTTTTTTATAAAACCAGTATTTTTTTAGATATTTGTTAAAATGAAAATAAAACAGCTGCCATTTTGAAAATAATAAAGATAATTTTAAAATATTTTTTCATTGAATACTACCTTTTAACATGAACCCGTTTACCGAGTTTTGTAACAATCGTAAGATAACAGTAAAGATATAAATTGTTTTATGAAAAAAACAAAATGGCATCTAGCTGCTAAACAAAGCGGAAATTGAAAAAATATTATTCATCATTTTTAGCTTAGAATCACACACAGAATATGAAATTGCAAAGCCGACACATTTTTTGTTACATATATCAATTTAGCAATTTTTGTGCTCTTGCTTACTTCTTTTGAATGCATTGACCAATAAAATACTAAATAAAGTATATGCTTTGGTTTGATAAGACGGTACAGGAAGATTACCGACTAATCTTTGAGAATCTTGCTTATACAACAGTGAGTGGCCGACAAGACAATGTCCGACTGTTGTATAAGCAAGATCAGGTCGGCCCTATTTTACAGTTGAGGAAAAAACTTCACTTCTAAACAAAGTTCACCCTAAGTATTTGTATCAACACTGAAGCTTAGACTTAATTCAATTCTGTTTCTTTCAGTTATTTTATGGATTTCGAGTTAAGTACAAACTACTAACAAGCAGATAAAAATTTATAAAGGTGAAATTCAGTATAACGTATTATTGTCTCTACATTAAAAGGCTTACGAATTATCGGTACCACATCTTTCTCTAGTGAAAGCAGTTAATAAATTCTTTTCTCTGATTTGATAGAACTAGCTGGCTATCCTGTAAATAACGATTGTCTGAAGGTCCACCCACCATCCCTGCAAACAAGGATTCTCCAATGAAATAACGAGTTTGCCTCTGACATTATCCAATTATGTGAAATTGCATATTTTCCTAGTACTTTCTTTTGAAAATTGCAAATATTACTACTAAAAAGTTTGTGAAACATTGTGATGCGGATTCAATAGTTGTTCATTTTATGGCACGGTCAGGCAGAATATTGCATATCCCATGAAAAATATCTTAAAGAAACTTTGTAATTCTGATTTTGAACAAATTTAATTTTGCATTACTGATAATTCAACTGTTATAAAAAAATGTTTAGCTGTCAAAATTGAATAATACTAGAAATACGTATAAATATTATTTGAGAATGCTAAAAAAATGCTATGCATAGCAGAGCCTCGTTATCTGACATTGGGTTATCCAACATTGTGTTTTAACAGACGCACTCATCCCAAAAACAATACTGTGTTCTACTATTGTATTATTGTTCTGTAATGATGAAAACTGTATGTACCTTGTGATATTTTGTAGCTTACTGAACTTAACACAACGTTAAGCGAGGACCATACCGTATGAGTCTACATTACTTTTATCAATGTGTTGAGTGTTTTTTTAGGAATGGTATTTTTAGGACAGACAGCGCTTTTCAGGTGGGGAAATAGCGAAAATGTGACTCAAGAACTCTTATTCAGTAGTTTCCTGAATACACCAGCCACACACGTTTCTTCATAGTATTATTATATATATTCATGGATTATTTTAAGTCTTTAATACTATTAAGTAATTTTAATAGAATAATGTATTGTAATGTAATGAAGGATAGTTAGTTTTTTAATCATTTTCAAAATAAATTCATTGTTTTTTTTATAAATGAGAACTAGAATTATTGTTTATATGGTACTGTAGTGTAAATCCCTAATAAAATTAATTTATTATAACTATTATAGTTTTTACTATCATTCACTATCATCCAACATTTTTACTTATCCCATGTCATCACAGCCCTTAATTAATAAGATACACAGATTTACATCGGATAAGTGAGGCTCTATTGTAGTACGCAACGATAAATTTTAGAAAACTTACCAAATGAAAACAAATATAAGCATAGCTTTTTTTAATTAAGCATAATGGGAAAGATGTAGGCTGATTTAGACGTGTGTACACAATAGATAAATCAACAAGACTGATAATCTTGTTGGGGTAATTTAGACAAAGTTTCAATATATGTGGGTTACCGTTTCACTGTCGTTTAAATGAACACTTTTAAATAAAACTCACACCATTTTCTTTAACCCATTGCGGATCGCATAGCATGGCGCGTGCCTGGGCCTAACCGTACAAACTAAATTCGCAACACGGTGCTACATCTGGCCTGCTGGCCTAGGGCACTTGCAAATTCGACATGCAAATTGACATATTTATGTTACATAAACATCACACTGACCACATTAGTAGTCTTTCTAATCCGGAGGATTGCAATATATCCTCTATTTTACTGGAAATCACGCACACGACAAACCGATAAGACCGAAAGCAAGCACTAAATTTCCCAAACTAATATGAAGCAGTTGAGACAACAGTGACAGGAAACAGTAATAAAGATAAGATAAGGAGACAAACAGATAAGCGAATCAGAACAAATTGGTGCATTGTAACAGCGATAACATTGACTCCGAGGGCCGAGTGAGACAACTGTAAACTAGAGCTGCAAAGTCAACCTACGTCACGTCGTTGAGCATTAGGTCACTTGGCACGGATGTGAAAGTCACGTCTTTGATCCGCAATGGGTTAATATTACAACTTCTCATATTGATGTAATGCCAACAAAATGTCAACCATTCTTTTCAAGAGATTTAAATACATAATATGATGTCTCAATCTTAAAACTTTACAAAATATTCGTTCTTTAATTAATTTACTGTATTAAATGAACAAAAATTGTATGCAAAGTGTCAAATTAAAAAAATAATAATATAGCACCAAACAGTTAACAAACTCAAGTATTAAAACAATTTAGTAGGATATGAACTAGAACAGAGTCTTATAAACATCTAAATAATAAATAACACAAGCAGTTACGTGCATACAATAACAAATGCTGAACTGAAGTTCTTGTCACCACTGCTTTTACTTATTTAGTCTTTAAAGGTAAATAAAAACAAAGAGTATATTCTATTTTTAACAAATAAGATAGAAGAATCTCATCCAGAAAGCCATAAACACATCAAATTATATGACAATGAATATTTATTACAATAAGTATCAATAACAAATAATTAATTATTATTAATTAAAATACATGAGATTAAAATCAGAACTTATATGTACTTTGATGTCCATTGGTTGCCTAATAAAACAACATACAAGTTTCAAGAACGGATGACCTCACTGTATTTCAATTTATTGTAACAAATTACAAAAAAAATTTGGAGTTTAAATGTTACTAAGTATCTAAAATGATAATAAAATTTTAATAAAGGTTTCAAAATATAATAATTTCTGGCTAGAGTCTCAGCAATACCACTGAGAATGTTAAATCATTAAATGAGTGAAATGTCTAATTATCTTGTCAGCAGTGGAGATAGCACCTTAAAGTGGTTGTAACAATTAACCCTTTGCACTCCGACATCCAATATATCGTACATTCAAGTTTAGGCCAAAAACTCCGATGTCAGATATATCGGATGTTCGCTAATTGTACCATAAAATTCCAACGTTCAATATATGCCTTTTGCTGACTTTTTAAACTTTCCAAATGCGCTTAAATTACGATGTAATAAACTTCGATAGCTATAGTTTAGCATAGTAGTACTTTACAGTCTACTCTATCGAATGTTTTTTATCAGCAGTAGTTTTTTTCAGTTGTTTTGGCACATGAATGACTGATACTATAACATGGTGTTTGCGCACGAGCATCAGTTGTTTACATTATTCCTCCAACATTTTATTTTTCTTTCTACACGTATGTTATGTTTTTTAATGCAAATTATGTTTTTTTAAATTTTTTTAAAACATTTCATTTTATCAGCTGTTTGACCATTTTTATTGTTTTTTGTTTCATTCGATGCGGCCGGCCCCATATGGGGCCGTCAGAGCAGCGCGCGCAACGCTGCCGGCCCCAGGTGGGGACCGCGTGTAGTGCTTTGTCAATTCCCTTAGTGTGGTTCAGCCACTCGTTGTAGAAGGTTGGATCTCTGCCGCATTTTACAGTAACCCTAGTGCAACATTTTGGTTAGCTTCGTTCGCGTTTCCGCGCAACGACTCGGATCTTTTAATGCTTGTGTTTTATTGCTTTTAGTTTTCGCTTTTAGTGTTGTGTTATTGTGTAGGATTTGTGTTATTTGTTGTATATATTAGCCTTATTCTTTTTAAAATGGATAGTGCAGTGCCTAGTACTTCTCGAGAGAATGACAGCAGTGACAGTGATGGTTCTGTGGACAATATCCAGCAGGCTGTTGATGACAGTTCTACTGAATGTTCATCAATCAGTTCAGACATTGATGATGCCATTGTTATTGATTCTCCCACTTGGAGCATTTATACTACAGGTATGGGACCTATTCAATTTGTTAGAACAGACACTTTATTGGTACCTATTCCGGGGACTGGATCGCCATTGGACTTTTTTAACCTTCTCCTTGATGATGTTTTTCTAGAAAGAGTGTGTGTATTTACAAATGAATATGCATTCAATGTAGTGTACTGTAAACTTGACCTTACTCCTAAATCACATATAAATGACTGGAAAGACCTTACTATACCGGAGTTAAAAACATTTTTAGGAATTTTATAACACACAGGCACCATTCACATGAACAGAATCCAAGATTATTGGAAAACGGATTATTTGTTCAATCTGAAGTGTTTCAGTTCATTTATGTCTAGGGATAGATTCTTAGCCATCATGCGTTGTCTACATTTTTGTAGCACAAAACAAAATTCTCGTAACACTGAAAAACCTATTGATAAAATTCAGTTTGTAATTGATTATTTCAACTACAAAATGAAAAGTGTGTACTACCCCCAAAAGGAGTTGTCCCTTGATGAAGCCATGGTTCTATGGAGAGGAAGGTTACACTTCCGACAGTATATCAAGGGAAAGAGGCACAAGTATGGTGTCAAATTATATACTTTATCTGAGCATCAGGGTTTCATTTTGAGATTCCTGTTGTACACAGGAAAATCAGACACTACTGTTGGTGGTTTTGGACATACTGAGAGTTGTTTTTCGCCTACTGAAAGATTTCCTGGGACGTGGTCACTCAGTATTTAAGGACAATTACTATAACAGCTATGCTCTAGCTTCAAAGTTATTAGCTGAAAAAACATACTGTACAGGGACCTTGCGTATGGGAAGAAAATATACACCACAGGAAGTAACAAACACACCTTTGAAGGCAGGCGAGACTATTGCATGCTATGCAAATGGCGTAATGATAGCACAGTGGAAAGACAAGAGGACTGTCTTGTATATTTCCACGGAACATGAGAACACAATGGTTCAATTTGTTGATAAAAGAGGCCGCACAAAGGAAAAACCACTACCAATAGTGAAATATAACGCTCACATGAGTGGTGTTGATCAAGGAGATCAAATGATGGCGTACCACCCAAGTGAGTGCAAAACCCTTCGGTGATACAAAAAAATTTTTAATTTTTGTACATTTCATTCAGATGACCTTGGTGAATGCCCTACAACTACATAATATGTACCAACCAAAAAAGACTGTATGATTTCCGGTTGGGAATAATCAGAGGGCTTTTACCTCAGCCTATTCCCAATGCAATTGAATCTCCCGGCCAAAAACGGAAAAGAAAAGACGCTCACAAGCTGGCAAAAATTCAAGATCAAGAAGCAAATGTAAGTCGTACAAAGAGAAAGAAATGCCGGCAGTGTACGAAGGACGGAAAGCCCAACACAAAGACTGCTTTTCATTGTGAAACATGCCCGGAAAAACCTGGCTTGTGTTTGGGTAACTGTTTCGAAAAGTATCATGGCTCTCTAAACTAAAAGTCTACAACTGGATGTGTGGAGTGGATGTATATAGTGTATATAGCATTTATAAATAATAATAAAAACAATAACAATAAAATAGGCAGTGAAAATAAACAAATATCAACAGTGATACACATTGCAGTGGTGCGCGCGCAATACGTGGTTGTGACTAAACTGCGGACGGCCCCACGTGGGGCCCAGACTTGTGACGTCACATTTTCCCGGAAATACGACAAGAAAAATCTTTTAGACATTCAATCCTGAATTCCTACCATAAAAGGTAAGTAATATTAGTATAATATTTTTTCCGCATTTCCCAACCCCTATTATGATTTTTACCGCATTGAATGTGTTAATAACTTTTTAACAATAATAAATTTATAAATAAATGTATATTTGCATCTTTTAATATTTATCATTACTGATTCATCATTTGAAGAGATGAAATAAATAAAACTGGTGCTTCAGAAATAAAGTTGATCAGAGTACATTATATACAGTATATATGCTAAATTTCTAAATTGTCAAGATTTCAACAATTACTTACCATGCATTTATTTATGAAGATAAGTGTACAAAATTTTGCATACAAATTTTTAATTATATAAGGAACATTATAATTACAATGGTTTATAATAGGTCAATGTGATTGTTTTGAATTATAAGGACTCAAAGCTAAGTTTATAAAAATGTTTAGATATAAATTTTAATAAAGTAAAAAAAATATATAAACTATTTTTAATTTTTATTTACGTGCAGAATGTTATTACAAATAAAACAAAACATAAATCATAGTTCTAAGTTATAAAAACTAAATTATGATTTTTTAATTAAACCCTTACAAATTTGGCAAAATAGTTCGCTAGTAGTTTTCTAACATGGACTGGAGTTTTTTACACCGACCAAACATTTGTGTCCGGAGTGCAAAGGGTTACCTTGGAATAACAAACAATTCCTTGGGCATTATAATACCTTTATTCCCATAATGAATGTAAAAGAGATCTTCATGTGCTGTTTATGGTTAAACCTTGAATCACAAACTGAGCCAGTGACATTTGGTGCTCTTCACGGATCAAATTGTTGCATGGAACACTAACAGTGTAGTGAGGTCGTGCTAGTCAGACCCCACAGCAGTCCGACCGCCTGCTAGGCACCGTTTACATGTCAAGACAAGTCTAATACGGTACTATAGTCCACAGGTTGTCAGAAGAGCATACATACGTGTCTACTGAGTTTGTAACTTACTTTGTAGGTTAATTTTAGGGCACTAGACCCAGGATTTCAGTAGCAATGAAAGGAAAGGAAATCAGCATACATGGTAAACTGTAGATAAAAATACATTCACATCACAAAAACAGAACTGGCTAGTATAATATTCGGGGCCACTGACCCTTTCTTCAGTCACTAAACAAACAGTTTTTAAGCGACTGTAGAAGGGGCCACTGATCCCAAAATATTTCACTAATCGGTTGTGTTTTTGTGATGAGTTTGTAACTTTTGATACAACAGTTTTATGTGATTATGTACAGTAAAATCCCAATTTTCAGAATCCAGATTATCAGAAACTCAGATTATTGGAAACAGCCTAAGGAAAACAAAATTTAATTTAAATAAATTATAAAAACAAAATTGTATGAATACTAATATTACAAGCATTATTTATTATGTTTATTTTAAAACAATAATACAAATTAAATAATATGATATACATGAACTATATTGTGAAATAATAATGATAATGTAATAAACAACAATCGCCACTGGGCTAGAATACGATAACATTGTTTTGTAAACAAGTGTCGTGGCAGACAAATCAGAGTGAATATGAGTCATGGGCTACTCCACTACATCTAACAGTTATTGAAGAAGCTTTTAAAACTTTTGTATAGTTAAGTGATCCTGTAGTATGTAATGTAGTTTTAAAATAAATATACATTTTTACAATATACAATTTGATATACAGTAAGACCTCGATAATCCGGCACTCGGTAATTCGGCAGACCCGATAGTTCGGCATTAATTGTCTTGAAAATTTACACTGATGAAAATTGTGAGTTTCGGCAATTTTTGAGTGATTTAGGCCCGGTCTATAAACAACTCATCATTAAACTTGTCTACAAAAACATTTTAATCGAAATTTCTCCAAAAATTTCAACCGGAATTAGGTTAGGTTAGGTTTAGCGGCTGTCTTACGACACACTTAGGCCAATGTAGGCCCGTTGTGATACCGAAAGCACTTAAAAGTGCCTAACAAGGACCTACAGTTTAAGGTGGAATCCGAACCACCAGGCAACGGCATCGAAAAATTTCTAAGTCTTTTTGGTGGGATTCGAACTCGAGACCTTGTGCAGTGAAACCGATGACTCTACCACTACGCCAGGCCGTTACCCTCAACCGGAATTACTGTAATAAACAATTTGACGACAAACAGTATGTACGCACCCGAGAGCGTGTGTGTTTTTGTCCCAGTTGAAGTGGCATAGCCCTCGGAATGGATTCGATTCGTTCAGTTTCGGAAGCGTTCGGGAATGTTCCGTTTCAGTGGGCGTCTCATTTCTTTGGAGTCGAGTCGGCCATGTTAGTAACCGCCCGGTGTTCGTGACTGCACTTCCGTCTTATTTGGCAGTTTCTATAGTTTATTGTTAGTTTTAACGTTTAACTTATGTGTCCGCTCTACTATTGTTAGTTATTTAAACACTATTGCCTTACCTTACCAGTACAGTAACCTTTACTTTCGTGTACAGTGAGTGTTTGTGGTGTAGATTAAACAATGTTTTCTAGGCCTAATAAAAGTGCTGCTGCTAAAACAGCAAAACGTAAACATGTGACATTGTCGATCAAGCAAAAACTGAACATTATTGAACGATTGGAGAAAGGTGAGAATCGAAACAGTATCATGAGTGAATTCAATATTTCATCATCTACTATATACGATATAAAAAAACAAAAACCCCAATTAGAAAAGTTTGTTTCACAATCTGCTTCTGTTAAAAGTTTTGAAAGTAGAAAAACCTTGAAAAAACCTAAGTTAGAAAACCTGGACAATGTATTGTGGACATGGTTTACCGCCAAACAAGCAGAGGGCAAGCCAATAACAGGGCCAATGATAATGGAGAAGTCGAAATCTTTTTATAAGGAACTAAATTTGCCGGAAAATGAAATGCCGATCTTCTCAAAAGGGTGGCTTCAAAACTTCAAAGTTCGTCATGGAATACGAAAATTAGACTTTTCGGGAGAAATAAAATCCGCCGACCTGGCTGCAGCAAATGAATACAAGGTAACATTTGAAAACCTAGTCAGTGAACATGGTCTAACCCCTACCCAAATTTACAATGCTGATGAGACTGGTCTTCTATGGCGCTGTTTGCCAAACTCTACTTTGGCTGGTGGTGACGAGACTAGTGCACAGGGTTTCAAAAAAAATAAAGATAGGCTTACTGTATTAGTGTGCGCAAATGCATCCGGTGACCATAAACTTACACCGTTTGTTATTGGCAAATTTAAAAAGCCTAGGGTCTGAAAAATATAACCAACTTGCCTGTAATTTACGACGCCCAATCAAATGCGTGGATGGAGGGAGAGCTATTCAAAAAATGGTTTTTCCAACATTTTGTACCTGCAGTAAAAGACAATTTTAAAAAACTAAAGCTCCCCAAAGAATCTAAGGCAGTTCTTATCCTCGATAATTGCCGAGCACATCCTGCAGCATCTGAACTTAAGGCAGGCAACATTTTTTGTTCGTATCTTCCCGCAAATGTGACGCCATTGATACAACCAATGGACCAAGGTGTGATACAAAACTTCAAGTCCAAATACAGAGGCATGTTTGTGCAAAAGCTATTAAACTCTGATTGCAGCGTAAAAGATTTTCAGCGTGACTTTAATATAAAAGATGCAATTTTTTCAACTGCTGTTGCTTGGTCTGAGGTCAAAAGTGAAACGTTGCACTTGGCATGGCGCAAGTTATGGCCAAAACACTTTGAAAAAACGTCTACGGAAGATATCGAAGATGTTGATGATCCTTCAACTGGAGAATCACAGATTGTGAATGCCATTTCTTCCGTTCCAAACAATCCACTGAGCGGTCTTCCAGAAGAAGAAATCTACGAATGGATTGGTATCGATAACGACGAACCAATAGAAGAGGAGCTTAGTGATGAGGCAATTATACAATCTGTGTTAAGCCCACAGGAACCACAAGACACCGAAAGTGATGAAGATGAAGCAACGTCAACAACTCACATCACATGGACTGATGCTTCGGAGGCGTTGAACCAGTTTGTAAAGTTCGCTGAGACATGCAAACACTATAATGCTGCTGAAGTAATGAATCTTCATATAATTCAGAGCAATTTTTATAAAAAACTTAACGAATCTAAAAAACAAGTTGATATTCCTTCAATGTTCCGAAGAGCTCAGAAGAAGACGATGATAGATGAAACATTAGCATTTCCTACTCCCTCAACATCATCTGGGGATACTGGCTATGATCCAGCACCAGTGTCAGCAGCCGACAGTGATTCCGATTGAATCTTCAGTTTTGTACTGTACATATTGTTTTTTTAAGCCATAATAAAAAACATAGTACGTTATTTTACAGTTCAGTTTTTGTTTCATGTGTATTAATATTTCTTAAGTGTAACTTTAACCTTTTCCCTGTGTACTGCAGAGCCCGATTACAGTAATAATACAGGTATATAGTACATGTGTGTTTATTTTTATGTTATTCCTTGTTTAAACCATGTATTAAAGTACGCCCTCGATAATCTGGCATTTTCGTTAGTCCGGCATTACCGGATCCCCGAGCGTGCCGGATTATCGAGGTCTTACTGTATATTTATTTTCCGCCTAGACTGTCAAATTAACATAATCCTGAATTATCGAAAATTTCCATTATCGGAAATGGGTCCAGCCCTAATTAGTTCAGATAATCAGGATTCTACTGAACTTGATTTTTATTATACATTCTTTAGAGTTACGTTTTGCATTTATTTTGTAGGCCTCGGTACTCTGTGTTAAATTCATTTTGTTGTTCATAACTTCTGATTTTATATAACATATAATAAATACAATTATGATTCTATTATAAATAGTTTTCTTCTTGACGAGAGTACATCTTTTCGCATAATCTGACTACTTATATTTGCAAAGTTGTTGCTTTGAATTCGTTATAAAATACAAAAATATAGTTTATTTTGATAAAAATTTATAAGATTGTAACAACCTAATAGAGTTCCAAATACTGTATATGATCCAATGAATAATTAAATTTAAAAATCCATGAACCATTTTTCAAATGGTTTGTCCACACAACTCATTTACGATGAACAAATTCATAAAAGCAGTGATGACAAGAGTACACAAGACTGTGCGAGGCTCAATAACATTTTTTATGTGAGCAGCCACAGCGGAAGCAGCAGCACTGCTGCTATCTCTTGGCGTTTGCTGCGAGCTTGGCCTCCTGGCTATGAGCTGCTGCTTGCAGTGTTTGGACTAACTCAAGGAGATTGCGCTTTTCTTCCAGTACCAATGAAAGGTCATCCTGCGCCGCATTCAGGCAAGACCTGCACAGAATTACTCTTGGCTAGGATCAATCAACCAATAAAAATGTCACTATTCAAGAAATTACGCACATTGAATACAGTCAAAATCATGATATTAATAATTATTAATTAATTAATGACAACTATCCCAATAAACTTATTCAAAAATTAAAGAGAAGAAATAAACCTAAAAAAAGGACGCAATCATCAGGACAATGAAAACAAACCTGTAACAACTGTAGTCATACCCTATGTTAAAAACCTTTCAGAGAAAATTCAAAAAATTAATTCTAATTTTAATATTCGAACAAGTTTTACATCATCAGGAAGCCTTCGTAGTAAATTATCTAAATTAAAACCAAAAAATGAAAATCAATCAACAAAAAATGTTATATACCAAATTAATTATGAATGCAATAAAACATATTT